>PVKC010048057.1:0-10886 GCA_004027635.1 Crocidura indochinensis | reverse complement strand
ACCTCCACCCACCACTCCCCCACCGGCCAACACACCAGCACAGCAGGGTCCTGGATGGAGTTGCAGTGGGCTCTTGGTGTGGACAGGCGGGGCCGTCCCCATGCGGCCCTGGATGATGGCCGTTCCACTTTGAAGGTCTGCAGGGTGGCCACATTGAGGGCTGGCCCAGGACCAGGGGGCAGCACCCGCCCCCGGACACAGGGAGCAGGGCCCGAGGCGGCCTTGGGCCGGAAGGCTGTCTGGCTCCAGCTGGCTCTGGTGTGGGGATCTAGGCTCATACTCAATGCCCCTTAGCCCTCCAGGACACCAGGAACTGTGGGACCACTGGAGGATTCCAGGATGCTCCCAGAATACAGGGGGGAATGGTTGGCCAATGGGGGGCTCTCCCCTGTACTGTTGTGCCCCATGGGGCCTAGTCTGGAGTGGGGGGCTGCAGAGGCCAGCAAGCCCTCCCGACGACACGACCCCTTGCTCCAGGTGACAACCACAACATCGACAGCGTCATCTACAAATGGAACCCGCGGACGCAGCTCTTTGAGGCCAACCAGACCATTGCTACGTCGGGTGCCTATGACTGGGAGTTCTTTACCGTGGGACCCTACTCCTTCCTGGCTGTGGCCAACGCTTTCAACGGCACCTCCACGCGGCTGCACTCCCACCTCTACGTGTGGCTGCTCGGTGCCTTCCGCCTCTTCCAGTCCTTCCTGGTAAGCGCGGTGCCCGGTCTGGCATCCACATGGCCCAAAGCACCAACGCACTTGGCCTGGCATCTACACGGCCAGCACCAGTCACACACCAGGCCTGGCCTCCACGCACAGTCAGACCAAGCAGGGTGCAGGCCCAAGAGAGCCGGCCGGCGAGTATCACACCCTGCGGCCCTGGCCCTCCTTCCCTCCCAGCTCTGCCAGCCCCAGGCCTCTGGGGACCCCTGGGGAGCCTTGCCTGGGAGTCGGCCTGTGTGGACATCGGGATCTCCGGCGCAGGAGCCTCTTTGCTCTCGAGCCCTGGCTGGTACTGGTCCAAGGGGTCAGCTCGAAGAGCTTATGAGCAGTGGCAGCTATGTGTGGGGGGGGGGGGGGGGAGGGCTGGGACACACTGGACACCGCAAGGGCACACATGTAGGTAGAGTGGCCTCAGGCTAGTGAGAGATGCCATGACCTGTCAGGCACGGTGGGAGCCCTCGCCTGGACTCCCCCAGTTCCCTTACCGAGCAGAGCCCACCCTGGCTCAGTCCATGCCCGTGGCCTGACCCTGCCCACTTCTCTGGCCTGGCACCTCCCATTCAAACCCACCCACCCATCCCCTGCCCATTCACTTATCTGGCTCTCCCCCAGGGGGAGCCTTGGCAGAACCCCCCTTCTTGCCATTTGTCGCACTCTCCCCACTCCTGGGTTCCACAGGAGGGCATAAGGGGTCCCCGCAGCGCGAAGATGTGGGTGCGGGGTGGGGGCACCGCTGACCAGCACTGAAAGCTGGGTCCATCTGTGGGGGGCTCAGGCCTCCCAGTGGAGCGAGGTCAGCTGGGCTGCGGGGCCCACCTGTGCTCCTGGCTGCTTCCTGCCCCCACCCCAGCTGTGGCACCCCGTTTCTGGGTTCCTGGCTGCATGAGCTCCCTCAGGAGGTGGTGAGGGTGGGTGGGTCCTGGCACCCCCATCCCGGGGTCCTCAGCCCCGGGGAGGCTCCGGAGCCAGCTCAGCCCTGTGCCAGCCAGTGTGGGGGCGCCCTCTGCTGCCAGCTGCTGGGACGTGCCCTGAGAGCGCGCCCGGCAGACCAAGGTCCACCTGGGCTCAACCCAACAGGTAGCAGAGGCACACACTGGCACAATGCCTTAGAAGGGAGATTTTCTTTCCTTTAATATTAATTTTGTTATTCAAACAATGTTGTTCCTTTTTTTGGGGGGGTCACACCCGGCAGTGCTCAGGGGTTACTCCTGGCTCCATGCTCAGAAATTGCTCCTGGCAGGCACGGGGGACCATATGGGGCACCGGGATTCGAACCGATGACCTTTTGCATGAAAGGCAAATGCCTTACCTCCATGCTATCTCCCGGGCCCCGCTCCTTTTTTTTTTTTTTTTGTGTGGTTCATACTTGTTCATCTGTTTGGTTTGTTGGTTGGGGGGCCACCCCAGGCTGCGCTCAGGGGTTCTTCCTGGCTCTGTGCTCAGAAATTGCTCCTGGCAAACTCAGGGGGACCATATGGGATTCTGGGAATCGAACTGGGCTCTGTCCAGGGTTGGCCACGTGCAAGGCAAACGCCCCCTGCCCTGGGCTTGTTCCATCTGCCTTATGCTCTCACTGTTCTGTGCCTCCTATGCCATGTGCTTTTTCTCTCGAGAGCCCTAAGCCAGACTCTTCTTCACTATCCAGAACCCCACATACCAAAAGAAGAAGTTAGGAAAAAAGGAAGTTGGGGGGAGGGTCTCACGGTCCCATCCTGTGTCACCCCGTGCAGACTTTCGGAGCCGCCGACTGGGAGGTCTTCCGCATTGAGGAGCGGGTCTTCCTGGCCGTGGCCAACAGCCACAGCTACACGGTGGACACGGAGGCCCGCAGTGACTCCTACATCCTCAACTCGGTCATCTACGAGCTGAACGTCACCGCCCAGACCTTCGTCACCTTCCAGGAGATCCCCACGTGCAGGTGAGGAGGCCAGGAGACGGGGCAGGGGCTCCCGGCTGAGTTTCCGGGTTGGTCCTTGCCCCGGTGCCAAGTGGCCCGCGCAAGGGTATGGTACCACCCCACCTTCCTGGACAGACGGGGCAGTGCTGGATCCCGGGGTGCTGAGGTCTCCCTGTCCCCGCAGTGCTCTGGACTGGGAGTTCTTCTCTGTGGGCGAGGATCACTTCCTGGTGGTGGCCAACTCCTTCGATGGCCGCAGCTTCTCGGTGGACAGCGTCATTTACAGGTGAAGCTTGGCGGGCACCCTGGTCACAGTTCCCCCACTCCCAGGAACCCTCCCCGTGGTGTCCCCACTGGCTCCCAGGCACTGTCGTCTCCCGCAGCTGGGGCACCCAGAGACGTACCGTCCGGGGCTGAAAACGGGCCCGGGGGTGGGGGGGACCCGGGTGTCCACATGGTAGGCCCCCAGCCCCAGCGTGCACTGTGCTCATGGTGCTGTCCTGCAGGTGGCAGGGGTACGAGGGCTTCGTGCCGGTGCACAGCCTGCCCACATTCGGCTGCAGGGACTGGGAGGCCTTCCGAACGGCTGCCGGCTCGTACCTCGTCTACTCCAGCGCCAAGGAGCCCCTGTCCCGGGTTCTGCGGCTCAGGACACGCTGACCCGGGGACCTTCCGGGTGACTCTCCAGGTCGGATCTTCCAGGCCTGACCCTCCGGTGCTGATCCGGGACCTTCCGGTTGACCCTTGGTGCTGACCCTTTCGGGTGACCCTCCTGGTGCTGACCTTCTGGGATGACCCTTGAAGAGTGGCCTTCCCAGGGTCATCCTTCCAGTGCTCACCCCCAGTGCTCACTTCCAGTGCTCACTCTCCTGGGCTGTGATTCGGGACACATGTGGCACGCAGAAGAGCCTCCTGCTGTGACGATACTGCCCTGCGTGTGTTTGTGCCAGGCCTGGGCTGCCCACCCAGGAGGCTGCGTCTGTCCGTCTGTCTGTCTTTCTATTGTGCTGTCTCCGTGGGGCTGACTGGGCGTGCAGTTGGCCCCTGAGGCCTATTCGAGCCTTACCTCACGCCCAGCAGTGGGAGCCCCGGCTCACCCCAACCCCTATTTATTGTACCCCCGCAAATATATTTATGCCACTCAGGGGACTGGACTGATCTTTCCGGTGCTGATTCACACTTGGAATCCATCTCCTGCCTGCTACCTCAGTTTACCCTCCTGTGCCCCAGGCTGGGGCTCTGCAGGGACCGCCCAGTTTGTGTCCTGCTCTCCCCAAGGGCCGCGGATCTGGGTGTCTTCCCTAGGCGCAGCCCTCCGGGGCCCGTCCAGCCCCAGTGTGCACTCGAGTGTAACTCATGCCCCGAGCCCCAGAGAGTGAATGCACCTTCATGGTGCAGAAGGTTGAGTCCAAGCTGTCCCTCCAGGAGTGCCCCCAGGTGTGACCCCCCCCACAAGAGTGACCCCAGATCCAGAACATGTTAAGGTCGGGAATTCCACGCACACACCTCTAATGACTCCAAGAGGCAGAGACCATGCGAAAGCAAGGGGTTTTGTGATACATGCATGCAGGGGCTCTCCCAGAGGATGAGAGCGCCTCGAACCAGCTCTAACAAGCCCTTACGTAGCTTCCGGTAGGGCCGTCCATTTCAGGGAGTCCTGACACTTGACATCTGCTCAGTTGCACTTCTGAGAGATTTAGATAACCACAGGTAAGGTTTGTCACAGTCAAAACGTCAAGGGCAAGTCCTTGGGATTTAGGAAGGCGTGGAGTCCTCGGGAAGTGGCAGAGAAAAAAAAATTTTTTTTTTACCTTTCAAGCAGTCTCCTGGGAGGTGCGACAGACACCCCGAGGCCCTTCTGGGGTGTCCTTCTGCCCACCTTGTATTTGGTTCTGCTCTGTGGATCTCAGCCATAAGCTCCTGGTGCCTCAGTTTCCCTTCAGTGGAGCCAGCAGCTCTCCCGTGACCTCTGTGGTCTGCGCCTGCCCTTCCTGTAGCCCGTCCATCGCCCACCACCTGCCCTGTCCCTCTCCCCCACAGGGCAGCAGCAGCGCCCTTTTCCACCAGTGGAATCCCAGCAGTCAGTGATGGGACATGGTGGGCTCCAGGCTGCTTGTGCAGGGCAGGGCCTGTTGCTCTGAGGCCTTCCAGGCCGAAGCAGCTCCCCCACCCCCCGCCCCCTACTACCTCCAGCTCTTCTGAAAATAGAAATATGGGGCTTGGAGCAGCTCAGGTTGGGAGCCCTACCCGCCCCGGGGAGCCCCGACACCCGCTTCTGAGTCCCACCACTCAGGCGGGCCCTGCCTCGCTGCCCCCAAAGCTGCCCACCGGCCTTGCTCTGCACAAGTAGGACCATCCCCGCCTCATGGGACTGGGGAGGGGACCGGGGAAAGCAGGAGTGTGCCCATGTGTGTGAGGAGTGGGCAGTGCAGGTATGGGTGTGTGCACATACGTGGGAACAAGAGCCTGTGGGTGTGTGCTACCGTGTACACGTGAGGACACACATGTGAGCATGTATGATTGTACACACTGGAAAGTGCAAACTGCGGGTCATGAACATGTGTGGGAGCGTTACATAGGCCAGAGCATGTGTGTGGGAATGTGCACATGTGGGAGTATACGTGCCGTGTGGGAGCAGTACGCATGTGGGAGTGTGTTCACACACGGAATGTGCTGTGTGGGAGCATGGCTGGCGTGGTGCTGTGCGCGCGGTGGAGGAGGCAGAGGGCACATGGGTAAGCTGAAGCCTCACTCTGCTCTGAGCAGCACAAGTCTGAGAATCGCCACAGGGAATGGCCCACAGTCCTAGACCTTCCCGCAAAGGTGCCTCCGACACCTGAGAGGAGCAGAGACAGGGCAGAGCAGAGCAGAGCGACCCCTTCCCCCAAACCACAGGGAAATGCCCGGAAATTGGGGCCCACATAGGAGCTGAGGGGCCAGAGCCTGGTTGGGGCTGCTGAGGGCGGCAGCAGCAGGGATGGGCATCGGGGCCAGTAGGCGGGGGGGAGGAGCTTGATGGAAAGACTGTGGGACTCTCGGGGTGATACCCTGGCTCCCTGCTGGCCCCTCGGAGTCCCCCAGCACAGCAGCAATGGGGGCGCTGCATGGACGAATGTATCTGTACAAAGGCCCCCCAAGGCCGGCACCCGAACTGCACCTCACTGTCCAGGAAGCCTGATTCACCAGGAGCACAGAAACATGAGCACATCGGGCCATAGGAGCACTGAGCCATGAGCATCGAACTATGGGAGCATCAGCCACAGGAACAATCAGGCTACGTGACCCCTGGGCCATGGGACCATCAAGCCACGGGGAACTGGGCCTGGGGAGCTTTGTGTTAGGGGAGCATCGGGTCAGGGCACATAACTGGGGCACCATGCAGAAGAGGTGTGCCCTCTCCGTCCATACTGCGCTGTCCTCACACCCTTAGGAACCTGGAAGGGGCAGCCAGTGGGTGAGGGCATGGGTTCTCCCCCACCCACAGAAATGCTGCCCCAGAGTAGCAGCCCTGCCTGCAGCCCTCGCCCCATCACCCCTGCACTCCCCACACTCCCTCCGTCACACCCCTGCACCCACACTCCCCTCACACTCAAAGTGTCAGCAATTCACCTGTTCCCTCCCCCAGAAGTTATTCAAGACAGATAGAATTACATAAAGGCTGCAAAAAATAAAAATAGATTAAAAAGACAGCAGGTGGGCCCAAGTCCTTCTGATAGAGGCCAAGAAAAAAAAAAAAAGACAGCAGGTGTGGGGGAAAGGAAGCAGGTCACTGATGTGAAATGAAAAGGGAAGAAGCCGGACACAACTCTGAGGGGTCCCAAGGTGAGTGGGAGAGTGCAGGAGAGAAAGGGGGGAAGGGGAGAGGAGATGGAAATGAGGGGAGGGGTAAGAGGAGAGGGAGGGGAGAGATTGACCCATCCCAGGGGCATCTGGAGCAGAAATCATTCCTGACAGGCTCGGGGGACCATATGGGATGCTGAGATTCGAACCACCTTCCTTCTACATGCAAGGCAAACGCCTTACTTGCATGCTATCTCTCTGGCCCCTGAATTGCCTTTGTTTGTTTGTTTGGGGGGCACACCCATTTGATGCTCAGGGGTTACTCCTGGCTAAGCGCCTGGATATCGTCCCTGGCTTGGGGGGACCATAGGGGACACCGGGGGGGTCGAACCATGGTCCTTCCTTGGCTGGCGCTTGCAAGGCAGACACCTTACCTCTAGCACCACCTCGCCGGCCCCCTGAATTGCCTTTTTTTGAAAATCAATAGTTTGCGGGGCTGTAGAGATAGCATGGAGGTAAGACATTTGCCTTTCATGCAGAAGGGCATTGGTTCAAATCCCGGCACCCCATATGGTCCCCCGTGCTTGCCAGGAGCGATTTCTGAGCATGGAGCCAGGAGTAACTCCTGAGCACTGCCGGGTGTGACCCCCCTCAAAAAAAAAAACAAAAAGCAAAAACAAAAAAAAAAATTTAGGGGCCGGGTTGTGGCGCTAGAGGTAAGGTGCCTGCCTTGCTTGCGCTAGCCTTGGACAGACCGCGGTTCGATCCCCCGGTGTCCCATATGGTCCCCCAAGTCAGGAGCAACTTCTGAGCGCATAGCCAGGAGTAACCCCTGAGCGTCACCAGGTGTGGACCAAAAACCAAAAAAAAAAATAAAAATCAGTAGTTTGCATATGTATGAGTCTATCTGCTTTTCTTTTCCATGGGTTTATTTTATTCAAGTATCCCAAGTTGTCCGCTGATTTATAATAGTTGCAGAAAGTAAGTAGTCTAAATATTCCAATTTTGGCTCCAGAGTTCTCTTGATATCATCCTAGTGCCTTTCTCATCGCCCCTTGGACTTCAGTTTCTGGTTCACCCTTACCCCAACTCCATAAAAGTCTAGAGGGGCTGGGAGTGGGGCACATTGCGCTGAAACTAGTTTTCAGTGTTAAAACAAAAAAAAATCAAGAAACTGGAGCGATAGCACAGCAGGAAGGGCATTTGCCTTGCACGAGGCCAACCCTGGAATCACTTCCTAGCATCCCATAGGGTCCCCAGAGCCTGCCAGGAGTAACTTCTGAGTGCAGAGAAAGGAGTAACCCCTGAACGCTGCTGGGTGTGGCCCCCAAATAAAAATAAATAAATTCAACAGCTTGATAACATTTGATTATACAAGTCATGAGCATGCTATAGCCTGTCGTCATGTAGAACATCTTTGATAATTTTCACCCGTTTACTAGTTTATAGAAGGGGCCACACCTAGTGATACTCCGGGCTTACTCCTGGCTCTGTGCTCAGTGAGAATCTGGGGCTCAGAGATGATATGGGAAACTGAAGATGGAGCCAGGGAAGGCTGCAGCCTCAAACCAATGTCTTTTAGTTTATTTCCATTCTGAATTGCACCAGCCAGAGCTTCTGGTTCACACTGAACAAGCTCACTCACCCCCATTCTCAGGGGACCCTGTTCCATGTTCCACCCCGAAGAGCTGTGCCCCATCCTCGTACTTGGTCACTGTCCCTGCAAGAACCAAGACATCTCCTTCTTTACCATCAGCTGGGGTGTCTGTGGGGTCAGGCGGGCGTTCTGCATTTGCTGGAAATTCCCTTTCACGTCTGTTCACTGGGCAAAATTTTCTGACGGATTTCCAGCGTGGAATCCATCTTATTTTCTGGGAGGCAGAGTTTGGTCCTTATGCTGTTGTTGAGCTCTTCCAGACCAAGGGCTGCAATGCTCATTCAGACCCATGATCGTGGATGGTTCGTGTTGCTCTAGGACCTACAATTGGGAGCTAGAGCGACAGCACAGTGGGGAGACTTTTTGCCATGTGGGCAGTTGGCCTGGGCTCCATCTCTGGCACCCCGTATGAACCTGAACACTGGCAGGAGTACTTCCTGAGCAATCAGGAATAAGCCCTGAGGATCACCCGTGGAGCCTAAAAACAAGCCAACAAAAGCAACAACAAAACATTATTTTCCATTTTAAGTCGTTGAGTTTACCATGAGTCCTTCCTGATCGTAGCATACCATATGAATTTTTGGCTTATTTGTTTTGGGGCCACACCTGGTGGCGCTCAGGTGTGACTCCTGACTCTGTGCTCAGAAATAGTTCCTGGCGGTGTTGAGGGGGCCCTATGGGATGCCAGAGACCGAACCTGGGTCAGTCACATGCATGGCAAACACCCTTCCCACTGTGCCATCGCTCCAGTGAGACTGGACATAGCGTGTGACATTTGATATTCGCACACGGGATGGAATGCCGCTGTCATAGCTCTGATGGACATTCCTTCTTTTACTGATCTTGTCAAAGCAGCAGGTTTTGGTTTCTTTAATTTTCCTGTTCTTTTCCTTTATTTTTATCTTATTGGGTTTTTTTGGGGGGGGGCACAACTGCAGTGCTGAGGTGTAGTATATGAAAAAGTTTCCATAAGATTATTCTTGGGGGGGCCGGGCGGTGGCGCTGCGCTACTTGCCTGCGCTAACCTAGGACGGACCACGGTTCGATCCCCCAGTTCCCCATATGGTCCCCCTTGCCTGTCAGGAGCGACTTCTGAGCGAGAATAGCCAGGAGTAACCCCTGAGCGTCACCAGGTGTGGCCCCCCCCGCAAAAAAAAAACAACAAAACAAAACAAGATTATTCTTGGACTTGTTGTATATAAAAATATATCCTTAGGATTGTGTGTTCTGTGACTATTGCCCCACCTAGACCTTTCAGGTGGGGGTGCTGTGGTGTGAGCAATAAATAGCGTTATGGATAGGGGAGAGGAGTCTTTTGCAAAAAACTGCTTGCAGGCTGCCAAGAGGATTCTCTCCCTCTCTCTCTCTTTGCCCAATCTTTTACACCCTATCCTTCTTGTCTGTGTGGATTATTATTTGCTGCGGATAAATATCACCAAGGTCTCCCCCCGAAAGGGAATAGGGGATGGGAAGTAATTTCTCATTCTGGGGACTGTTTTTGGATTCACAAATACCCAACAAAGGATTTAACAGCACAGATACATTACACTGAGGGGTTACTCCTGGCTCTGCCTCAGGAATCACTCCTGGCAGGCTCAGGGACCCTGTGGGACGCTGGGGATGGAACCTGGGTGGGCCTCATGCAAGGCAAACGACCTTCCCTCTGTGTTCTCATTCCAGACCGTTCTTTTCCTTCATCACCGTCTAGCATGCTGGTGGTTTGCTTACTGCAGGTCACTGTTCTCACATCTTTCCAGCCCAAGACCACAGATCTTTCCACGCAGAACAGACATTCGAGCCCCACAGCAATTGTAGCTCAGAAAGTCCGGCATGTTCTAGCCTCAGACTCAGGAGGCGCCAGAAACTTCCTACGAGAGGCTTGTGTTTTGTTTTCAGATATCTACTTGGGGGAGTTTTCTGGAGAAATTTCTTTCTGGGGTGATTAATTTTTGAAAAATCTCCACCATTGAGGCTGGTGTAATAGTACCCCCGTGGGATGCTTGCCTTGCACACAGCAGACCTGGGCTTCATTTCTGGCACCTTACAGGGTCCCCCAAGTCCCAACAGAGATGACTCCTGAGCCCAGAACCAAAAGTATGCTCTGAGCACCCTATGTATGACCCAAACACACACACACACACACACACACACACACACACACACACACACACTGTTGCTGTTTCTGCTGGACGACCCTGGAGTCAACAACACAGGCAGGCCAATGGGCTCAGACTGTACTGTGGGTGGGAGTGGGGATTCCCTGTCCTTCTCTGGGACTTCCTAGACCTCCTGGGCTCTGGGGGTGGGGGGGACAGAGTGTGCTGGATTGTGACCGTCCGAGTGTCACCTATCAGCGCTAAGGACACACACATACACATGCATGTCAAGTCCTTCTGCTGCAGCACTCCTCCTGCTATCTGTGTGTTCCCCTGACCTGCCCTTCAATTCCCCACAGACGCCCCAGGGCAGATGCTTCTGGACAGGCACAGTTCCCATTGGGCCATGCTGGGAGGTGCTTCCAGGGGGTCCCTGCATCACCTTTCTTTGGGCCCCTGGATCAGCTCTGGGCACCTGCCTGGCCTGCCGGAAGTGCCTTCCTTGCTGTGTTTACACACCAGGACACCCCTTCTCCTGACCAGAGCCAGCCCTGCCAACACCCAGCTCTCACATAGCTTTTCCTGACCTTTTTTTTTTGGTTTTTGGGTCACACCCGGCAGTGCTCAGGGGTTACTCCTGGCTCCATGCTCAGAAATGGCTCCTGGCAGGCACGGGGGACCATATGGGGTACCGGGATTCGAACCGATGACCTTTTGCATGAAAGGTAAACGCC
>PVKC010048056.1:0-10967 GCA_004027635.1 Crocidura indochinensis | reverse complement strand
AGAAAGAAAGAAAGAAAGAAAGAAAGAAAGAAAGAAAGAAAGAAAGAAAGAAAGAAAGAAAGAAAGAAAGAAAGAAAGAAAGAAAGAAAGAAGAAAGTAACACAAGGGTCCAGTGATGTGGTGCAATCAGTAAGGCATCTGCCTTGCCAGCACTAACCTAGGGCAAACCTAAGAGGATCCCCAGGCATCACATTTGATCCCCTAAGCCAGAAGAGATTTCTGAGCACATAGCCAGAAGTAACTCCTGAGTGTCACTGGGTGACCCCCCCCCCAAAAAAAAATGAAGTGCATAGTTCAAATCTTAGGACCACACAGCAGATAGGGCACTTGCCTTATGCAACATCAACCTGGATTTGATCCCTGGCACCCTATATAGTCCCCTGATCCACACTAGGAGTAATCCTTGAGTTCAGAATCAGGAATAAACCCTGAAAATCACCAAGTGTGAAATCCCAAAATAAAAGTTCAAATCATATCTTTTCCTATTATTAGATATATGGCTATAGTTTAATTTCCCTGAGTCTTAGTTTCTATATCTATAAAATTAGAAAAATCGAAAATAATATACTAATAATCTGCTGTGGTTTTAAAAGTTATAAATTGTGTGTGAACTACTTTGAGGTATGTAAGTTATTGTTATTATTATTATTTATTGTTAGGATCTATGATTTAGAATTAACTGTATATTAGGATCTTAGATTTAGAATTAACTGTAACCTAAATGTTGAGGTTAGAATATGCTGTGCCTTTGCAGAGAAAGTATTGGAGATAATATTGCTTTGGCTTCTGTACTCTGCTTGCTTGAGGAAGATAGCTACTGTAAACCCAGCTTTGCTGTGAGCCTAAGTGCAGCCATGACAGGCTGCAGTTTTAAGGTATAAAGACTAGGCCAAGAACAGCCAGTTCCTGGAACCAGACCCTAGATGTAAATGCCAGGAAATACATCCATATAAGGATAGACAGCAGCTGACAGCCAGCCAGATTTACAACCACAGCCTGGGTCTGCAGCAACTGACAGATAGCAAGATGATACCACACCCTGGGTCTGGGGGCTGCAGTCTATTCAGATCTCTGTCTGATGCTACATTTGAACTGCAGCCAATTCTAGCTCAACCTTGTACTAAGGAACAATAATTTTAAAGATCAACTACCCAGAGGCGGAATCCCCTAGACTGAGCCCTTGGCGTCCTTTAAATTTGGTCTATGAGCCATTCTCGGGGTCCCTCGTTTCTTAGGAAATAACATGCTGGAATAAACTCCCTTGCATTTACATTACTATTTGTCTTCCTGGTGGTCTTTTGGGTGGCAGATCCTGAGCTCCAGACTTACAATTATTATTAGTTCCCTTGCTTTAAACTAAACTATATGCTAAGACAGACCTCCTGGGCTTGCGAATACCTGGAAATAAAGAAATGAATCTAACAATAAACCTGAGCAAGGAATCTCCAAATATCCACTGATCACAGTGAATTATCTATAAGCACTACTGGAAGACTTATGAGGTCACACATTCTTTGTCCTTCCCATAAAACATCAGGAAGCTGCCTACAGTTCGGAGGTTTTAGGGAGAGGACACACGATGTGGCAATAATTATTCAATCAGTTTCTGACATAATGAGAATAACACAAGTTCTGGCATCCAGGAAGAATATTTCAGATACAAATATGAGTCTTTGTTTGCCCCTCTGCAAATTGGGTTTGTAGAAATATGGAATTTATTTGTTGATGCATATGATAATTGAGAGGGTTTTGACAAAAGACTGGCATAAAATGCTTTGTGTGGTTCCTAGCACACTGCAGGAAATTCACATAATTTATTTCCCTATTTCTTCTATGTACACCAGTCACTTTGCTGTTTATCTCCTGCTGTAACCAGCATCTTATAACCTGGGAAGACAGCAATATGTGAAGGCCAACTCACTGACCACCAGTGCAGTTTCTGACTTTGTGGCCTTGTACCAATCACTTCGCCTCTGTGTTTATCAGCTTCTCACTGGTGAAATAAGAACAATACTTTCTGCCCCTGAAGCAGTTCTCAAGGATAATGGGATGATTCATTCAATTTTAAAACCTTACTCTGGGGCTTGATGACGCTGGGTAGAAAATAAATAAAACACAAAAGGAAAGTCAAATGACTAATATTTAAAGTCCCAAGGCACTAATACATAGTTGGTGACATTTCCATCACTGCCGATTCCTGTTCCTCTTTCTCTCTTCTTTATCTTAAATCTTCTCATGAAGAAATGCCCTTTTTAACTTGGCTTGGCTGTCCCTCTTTTCTCCTCTAATCCCAATCCCAACACTGATACAATTCAAGGTGGACAGACCTCAATGATGAGGGATGTGTCTGCAGGCAGGAAACAGCTAGATTCAGATGTAGAGAAGTAAATTCCAAATTTCTGAGTGCTTACTCTGTTCTGGACCCTCCCTTATGGACTTGACCTATTAGCTCAATCTAACAATTCAGTGAAGAAGATATAGTTTTAATCATGGAAATGGTCAAAAAATTTGCCAGAGGCTTGTAGTTAATAGCAATAGCGGAATGGAGAATCAGCTATAAATTGGCTAACACACTAGTTTAGTTTACCTTTTAGTGGACAACACTGTTCACTAGCAAGATGACATAATAGTTGACACTGCAGGTTCTGAAGCCAAATAACTGGGCTGGAGTCTTTCAAGCAGGTTTAAAGCAGAAGATTTATAATGGATGGCTTTGAACAATGACTTGTTAATACCTTATATATAGTGATCGTGCTACATGTTGTCATAAATATGTATTATGTGCACATGAAATACTTATATAATAGATTGCCATGGGCTATATCTGTTTTTAACACAATCACTCTTTGAGGAAAGTAACATTTGCCGTACTCAATTAATAAGGAAAGCAAAACACAAAAATGTTAAAGAGCTTGCCTAAGATTACAAAACTGAGAAATGACTGGGTCAAGATGAGAATTTGGGATCATCTTGTCCAACTCCCTGACCTTGTCTCTCACACTGTACAGCTGCCATTCACCTGGCATTTTGTTCAGCCTTTAAGAACTGCTTCTCCAGTCTTGAACCCGTTGAAGCCTATAAAACACAAAATGAAGTTTATCTCAGGGCTATTACCGCACTGAACCCTGACCTGGGGACAGCATTCTGCACCTCAAAGTTCCATATGGCTCCCACCTACCCAAGACAGACGTACAAAAGAAGTCAGGCTCTCTCTGTGCCAGTAGGTCAGGTCTCCATGAGCTCTTTTGACTTGATGCACAAGAACAGGGAAAGGAAATCCCTTCTCCACGAATTCCCTTCATTTTATTTTTGTTTTTGTTTGGGGGCCATGCTTGACAATTCTTAAGTATTATTCCTGGCTGTGGACTCAGGGATTACTCCTGGCAGGCTCAAGGGACCATATAGGATACTGAGGATCAAACCTGAGTCAGCCATGTGCAAGGCAAGTGCTCTAACTGCTATACTATCACTCCATACCCTTCACAAATTCCCTTCTAAGGAAAACAACATGGGACAAAGGTGATGGTGGCTGACCTGGGTTCAATGCCTAGAAATCCATATATTCCCCTTGAGCCCATCAGAGTAACCCATGAGTATAGAGTCAGGATTGAGCCCTAAATACTGCTGGGTGTGATACAAAATCAAAAAGAAGACAACACTGTTGCTAAATCCTGGGGAATCCCTTTTATCAGCTCATGCTCCAGTTTCTGCAAAACTTGGCTGCTAATGCTGCTACCAAAAGCTAACAGCAGGCTCTATGTAGAAGTGCAGAAACTCTACTCCTTTTTTGAAGGTGTGATTTACAGAGCTCATTGTGGAACACCTGACCCAGGGACCCCAGCAGAAATAATGCCCTCAATGGAGCAGAAGAGTTAGTATAGCAGGTAGGTTATTTGCCTTGACTGTAGCCAATCCAGGTTTGATTTTCCATTATTCTATATGGTCCCCAGGCAATACTGCCAAGGGTGCCCTCCCAATAAATAAATAAATAAATAAATAAATAAATAAATAAATAAAAATAGTGCCCCCATTTGGGCCTTCCTCTGCCTTGTCCGCTTGCTCTCTTGCTGTTTTCTCCCAGGAGGCCTACTTCAGTAAATGATTTCTGCACGAGTCTTTGACTCAGACTCTGCTTCTAGGAGAGAAAATCCAACTTACAAGAGAGTTTTTGTTTTGTCTTAATGAATTTCTAGGCCTTTCTTAAATGCACTCATTAAAAGTGATGAGAATTGGAAGCCATCACAGCAAGTCTTGCATGGAAGTGATCGATTCTTTTCTGGGTGGAGAGTATAGGCCTTTATCAACAAGTGTCCTGAGCTTCAGGGTTTTAGCTGATGCTCCAGGAAGAGCAGGACATTTTCCCACTTAACATTCCCCTCCGTGATCCTCTTTCCTTCTGCAGTGGCCCAGATTCTGTGATAAGAGCGAACCTCTTTCTTTTCTCCCTTGTCCGCCTACTTCGCAGCAGAGCTTTCTCCTCAGCTATGACATATTTCGCCGGGGCTCTTTATGCCTCAGCTGCCATGGAGATGTATTTGGCTCCATTTGGAGAACTGACAGGCAGGGAAAATGTTTATAAAACAAAAAATCAAAACCAAGACACCTGGCTGCCACCTGGGAGTCTGACAGCATCACATGATGCTTCCTCCTACATAGGCTCAAGCCAGTGTCTCTTATAGTCATAGTCTGAGCAATTCTCCTTCCATTCCTCTGGGACTCCTTCCCCCAGGAGCTTGTGCATCCCAACTCTGACGTTAATCATGGCCTGGAAGACCACCATGGTGCTCGCCAACCTTTAAGTCATGCCACTATGCAGGGTGAATTGGCAGTGACTGCCACAGAGGCTTCTGCTGTCTTGGGTCCCTTCCAAATTGGTCCACATTGGCACAGCAGCTCCCTGGCTAGGAGGATTTAGAGAAGGAAGGAGGGTGGGAAAAGCATTTGGGGCTCCAAATATGCCTGGAGCAACCCTGTGTGAAATCTTTTACATCAGAGGTGTCAGTTGACTGACAAGAACAGCAGAGATTTATGCCAAAAAAAAAAAAAAAAGTCAGGATAAGTGGTGGCGCTGAGCACTGAGGGGACAGGTTTAAAGTCCCACAAATTGCAATGCTACAGCAGCTCTGACTAACGTCACGTTCCTGTGGATGGTGAGTAAGATGATCATGCCAGCCACCAGCTCATTATGTACACTGTTACAGTCATAACAGCAATAAAGAGCATTCCAGCTCTTTATTTATAGCACACATAGCTACATGTCTGTGGGCTGATTCTTCCATGGAATCAGCAACAGCAGTAATAGGTACAACAGGAGATCATCAAGAGCGAGTACCATATCCAAGACAGCAAATCCAACAAACCATGCACAGTTGTGACCACAGCTCATGCCTTACTACCCTTGCCCCTATTATCTACTTGGCTATAGTCTATGTAAATGAGATTTGATAAGACTCACCTATCATATGCATATTAGGGTTTATGGGACCGATTAATAAAATCTTATAAAAAATTTAAAAAGAAATCTTAATTATCTTTCCATACTTCTTGAGAACAGTAACAACCCTTACTGAGACTATTACTAAAGCCAATGTGACCCTGAGCCAGGTTATCAAAAGATGGTTTTCTGAACTGAAAACCAAAACATTTCTTTGAAGATAACCAAAACGTTGCTTTCAGATAAAAGAATGATATTAGAACAAGTTTCTCTCCAGTTGCGGTAGGTTTTTATGGGTTTTATTGTTGTTGGGTTTTTTGTTTGTTTTTTGGGGGTCACACCTCGCAGCACTCAAGAGTTACTCCTCATTCTCTCATGCTCCTCATGCTCTCAGAAATTGCTCCTGGCAGGCTCAGGGGACTATATGGGATGCCAGGAATCAAAGCCAGGTCCGTCCCAGGTCAGCAAATGTCCTACCTCCATGCTATCACTCCAGCTTCCATGTGTGGTAGTTTTGTATGTTCCATAGAGAGGAGTTCGAAACTGTTTCTTAGAATTGTCTTTGCTGTCCAGGCCTGAATGATGGGGTCACAAAAAAACTTAAGGAAGACTTGCAAGGCAGATGTGAAGCAACAGAAGTAGGTCCAGCAGATCTGGTGAGTGCCAGGTACAGCAGTACCTTCTTCTGGCTGCTGGTCAGTTGGCACCCTGGTTGGTAGATGCAGGGTTTGCAGGATGTTCTGCTTCATAAAGTCCCAGGACAGAATGTTTGACAGAGCCTTCTGTAGGCCATCAGCATCACCAGGAGGAAAGATGGAGATGAAAGAATTCTGTCCAGTTTGTCCTCCTTCTCCCCGCTGGAATAGCTGGTTCTTTTTGTCAAATCTCTGTCTTGCACTAACTGCAGGCTCATTCCACAGTGGAACTAGCAACCTAGCAGGGACCCCAAGCATGAATAATCCCCAGTAATTAACTCTTGATAGCATGTAGCTCAAAGAGGTCTCTCTCTGTCTCTCTGTCTCTCTGTCTCTCTGTCTCTCTGTCTCTCTCTCTCTCTCTCTCTCTCTCTCTCTCTCTCACACACACACACACACACACACACACACACAAATCTCTTGGCATTATCAGTACAACATCAACAGGTGTTGAAGTTACTATCATTTTATTTTGGTCCAAACTCTACCTTAAACAAATTACTTAGTCCTCCCGGAATCAGTTTCCTCAACTGTATAATGGTAGTAATGATTGCATCTATTTCAAGAATAGCTCCACAAGTTGAATGAATGTATAATATTTTGTCTCTGGTACTTCGTGGCTCACCGAACACCACCAAGAGTAAGCATTGAGCACTGATCCAAGAATAGTCCCTGAGCACCACCCTGTGGCCCCAAGACAAATAATAATAATAATAATAATAATAATAATAATAATAATAATAATTATAGTAATAATAATAATAATATGATCTACTTGTTAGGACTGCAAAAATAGCTAAATAGATGGCTTACATAAGCACAGGACCTGCCATTAAAAAGATGACAGAAAAAAAAATGAGTTCCCACTCTAATTCTTAGGGCTATTCTGCATTTAAAAAGCTTCATCTTTCAAATTAGTTTTGTTAATAATGAAAAGATAGATTCTTCCTACATATAATTTATGTGATTTACAAATTAGTTTAGAACTTAGCCAGGTGTGAGAGACGCTGCTATTCAAAGATGTTAGATTCAATAGGTAACAATAATAATAATGCTTTACTTTTTCAGAGTTTCTAGCGGAACTTTCTTCAGCATTATTTATGTCTGTTGAAAGACTATATAGCATAGATAGTCCTGGACAGCAAGGCACTTCCAGAACTAAAAGGAAATTAGTTTAATGTTTTCATTAAAATCTTCCAACAAGCATTATCTCATTATTTTCCTGATTCTAGGTTTCTTGAACAAACAAAGTTAAAGAAATACATTGTTTTTAGGTTGAGGGCCATGCCTTTCAGTTCTCAAGAACTACTCCTAGCTTGGTGTACAGACGTGACCACTGTCTGTGTTGGAGACCATGCATGAAGTACAGAAGATCAAATTCAGACTTCCTCATGCAAAGCATAATTCCAGTATTTTAACTCTCCAGATTTGAGGGGTTAATTTTTTTTAATTTGGAGTACCATGTTTTACAAAGCTGTTCATAGAAGAGTTTCATACATGTAGTGTTCCAGCTCCAAACCCACCAACATTGTGAACGTCCCTCCACCAATGACCCAAGGTTTACCCCTCTTTTCCCACTCTACCTCCTTAACAAACTCATTTTTTAATTCACTTTATAGTTTATGTCACATTCTGAAACTAATATTGACTACTAAGTTTCGGTGAACAGAATTACCTCACTTCTATACAACAGACCCTTAACTTGTGCCTTTGTGCTATTGCCTAACTACCTCCCTATTCCCAAAAACCCCCTTTCCTGGGAATTCTCATTTATATAATTCAGTATCAAGGATTTGAAAGGGCTAAATTTTTAAGGTCCTTAAACCCCAGAAGATCCTAACTCCATCATTAGTTTCATTTTATCTATGAGATAATAAAGGAAATTGTGAAAGATTAAGTACCTTTATTCAGTGTTTCTCAAACTGTTAGCCAAACCAACCGCAGAATGAACCAGAAATTATTTGCAATGCAGAAAATCAGTCTTCATTGCATACTCAAAAAAAAATAGAAAATTTGGAGGACCCAGAAATCTATATCTTTTAACAAGTTATCCAATTGATTTCAAGATGTACACAGGTCAGTGGTTTAATATCACAATATGAAAAAAATTTTCAACCTGTCATAAACTCAAGTCTATGAATTCTTTCTAGTAAATCTATGGGAAGAAAAACTGATAAGAAAAAAATGCATCTCAGGAAAGACAAGTTAAAAATTACCATCAAAATGACAGAACCAACTCCTGAGTAATAGTCGAAAAATCTCAGGGTTTTATAATTGAGAACGTTTGATCCATAGCCCTAGACAGGTCTGAAGGTGACTTTTGTGCTCTCTTGAATACAATCACAGGAACTTTTCCTGGAATCTTCCACTGAGCTAGAACACTGAGCTAGATGACAACCAAAGAGTCTGCAGTTTGAAAAGACAGACATAGTGCTGCAGAGAAAGGGGAGGGCATTTATTGGCCAAATTTATCATCAGCTTCTTTCAGTTCTATTATTTCTTTTAATATATACACATTGATGCTCAAAGATGCATAAACAAAATAAATTTATATATGCTCTAAGTGTCTTTTTTGTCCCACATTTTGTTTCTTCTTTTATTCTTTTATTTTTCTTCTTGATTCCTACCTCTCTTTCTCTTCTCTGCTCTGACTCACATAATGCATATTAATAGCCTAATACAGAGGAAGAAACCATTATTAAAATAATAAGGCAACCTACTGACTGGGGAAAGATATTTGCAAATTATATATGAGGCAAGAGGTTAATATCCAAATTTCATAAAGAATTCATAAAACTCAACAACAGCAAAAAAAATAAGCCAAACAATTGGGCTTAAAAAATGGATAGAGGACTTGAATAGATATTTCTTGAATACAGACATATGGATAGTCCACAGGCATATAAAAATGTACATCATTATTAGAGAAATGCAAATGAAACAATGAGTTACTGCAATTAAGAAACTAACCAGCTGACAAGATGCCATCTCACACCAATTCTTCACCTTTTTGCTGAGACCGTGGCAATGGATCTCAGGATGTGGTCTCATACCTACACATCAACATTTGGCTGTCTCAGCACCCTAAAACAAAACACAGGATGTCATTTCTTCACACCTGTCAATATGAGCAGAATCCAAAATGGTAGATAGAGAGACACTTGTTGACCTTCTTTCTTCATTAGACCCTAATTGTGATAAATTAACATGGAAAATGTATTAACATGGAAAATGTGTTACCCACACATGCCATTACAGCTAGCTGTTGCACTTGCAAATCCCAGAGAGAGCTTTATAAAGTGATTGAAAAACAAAGTGTAGAATCCCAGATCTTAGAAAAATCCATTTTGTTTCTCAGAAAATTTGAGGTGGATTGCACTCTAAAGCAATAGTACAGCAGGTAGGGCACTTGACTTGCCAACAGTCATTCTGGATTCAATCCCCAACATCACATATGGTTCCCTAAACCCCACCAGGAATAATTCCTGAACAAAGAGCTAAGAGTAATCTCTTAACACTTGGCATGGAAGAAAATGTCTTAAAAGCCCCAATATGATAGTCTTTGGGGCATCAGCTTCTTTGTTCTATTTCGTTTGAGGGGCCACACACCCAATAATACTCAGGGATTACTTTTTGCAGTGGTCAGGAGCCATATGCGGCACCAGGATTTGAACCAAGTCAGCCACAGGTAAGCCACTTACCAGCAATACTATCTCTCTGACCTCAGTTCTTTCCCCTTTATTAAGTCTTTCTCTTTTGCTGGGGTAAACCCTTTTTAATAAATATTTGCCCTTGGGCTATGCTGCTACTTGGTTATTTCTATTCCAAGAGAGCTTAAGAATCTCCTGCCCCTGTAGCAATATCAAGTCACACCCACAAAAAGTTCCTGTACATAAAAGGTCAGAAAAGCAAGTGATGCTGAGGATTTATAGAGAAGGGAACCCTCAAGAAGAAATTTTACTGGGACTACAAAGAAAAACTTTGGGGTTAGATTACTTAGTATGCCCAGAGCCTGAAGTTGGTCTTATGGCAGGATGCTTCATGGGTTGGGTCTCCCTGTTTTCAGACCAAAGTTTTTTTTCTATTTTCCCCAACTTTTGCTGCACCTTTGAAAAAATGCCACAAATGCACCTACCTCTTTTTTTCTTGTTTTCTCTTTCTTTTTTTCCCCTTTCTTTTCCTTTAAATAGAGTCTCTCACTTTTTTTTCATAAAACCTTGGGATATGGGGCCGGGCGGTGGCGCTAAAGGTAAGGTGCCTGCCTTGCCTTGTGCTAACCTAGGTCGGACCTCGGTTCGATTCCCCGGTTCCCCATATGGTCCCCCGTGCCTGCCAGGAGCGACTTCTGAGCGCATAGCCAGGAGTAACCCCTGAGCGTCACTGGGTGTGGCCCAAAAACCAAAAAAAAAAAAAAAAAAAAAAAAAAAAAAAAAAAAAAAAAAAAAAAAAAAAAAAAAAAAAAAAAAAAAAAAAAAAAAAAAAAAACCTTGGGATACGGATTACCTTGCTTAATTTCTGCATTTTTATATAAAACTAAAAAAGAAAAAGAAAAATTAAAGTCAGGGGCCAAAATAAGGACAGAACTAAATATCCAAGTCAAAGTCAATTACAATAGAATCAAGAGACCTAAACTTTTTTAAATATAATTTTTATTTTGATCATAGTGGCTTACATATTGTTGACAATAATATTTTGGGTACATATTTACATAAAATCAGGGGGATTCCATCACCAATTTGTCCTCCCTACACCTCCATTTTCATCCTACCGCCCATACCTCTTCCCTCACCCCCACCTCCGGGGCTGCTAGAATATGTGGTTCCCTCTTTACCTATTTT
>PVKC010048055.1:0-10769 GCA_004027635.1 Crocidura indochinensis | reverse complement strand
ACAGGCTGACAAAGAATTCTGTGTCCAACCTTCTCACCTTTTTTACCCTCCTGTCTGTGTGGATTATTTGCTGCGGATAAGATACTACCAGAATCCCTTCCCCGTTCTGGGAGTTCTTTGGGGACCAAGTCTCGACCAATCTAAAGAGAGAATGTGACTCTTCAATTTAAAGAGGAGAGGGGTGGAGCAGTAGCACAATAGAGAGGGTGTTTGCCTTGCATGTGGCCATACACTCTTACCATGTTATCACCCTGTTTTTGAGTGTTGTCCAACTAGGGACCCTTCAGAGGGATATGTAACCACTGAACCAGCAGGCAGTTCAGGATTAGGGTCTGAGGATGTGAGTGCTGCTTAGGCCCTGGGCCCTGAGTCTCTGTCATGATGTCAGGGGAACTAAGCAATGCCCAGATGCAAGGGTGCAAAGTAAGTGCCTTACCCTGTACCATCTCTCAGTTCCCATGTACATGCTCTTAAGACTTTTCCAGCATTTACATGCAAATCTAAAAAAGAGACCTCAGCCCAGCGCACTCTGCAGCTTGAAAGCTAGCTCACAAGACAACGTTGTCAGCAGAAAACCATCTTTGAACACCTCAATTACAGATGAATCTATAAGCAAGAGGTCCAGTGTATGCAATGTATCCCAGGCAGATAAATGCCATGAACTAGTTTTTGGTTTTGGGTTATGTCTGGAAGCTATTCCCAGCAGTACTCAGGGCAAACTTCCTGGCTCTCTGCTCAGGGATCACTTCTGTTGGTGCTTGTGGAATATGACTGATGCTGTGATTACACCAAAGTTGGCCGTCTGCAAGGCCAGTGCCTCAAGACTAGGACCCCAGCACCCCAACAATTCTTACCGGTTCTCTGCATTGGTGAGATTGCCAGTACATTCATTCACCTCTAATGGGCATTCACAGGGACACTCACATTCGTTCTGCTCCATCCTGAAAAAAAAATCAAACAAAAAGGAAGTTACCACAAAGATAGCTGAGAACCCACCTAATTAGGAACAGGCACCAGGGAAAGCAAAATAAAGAGGGGTAAGCTCGTTAAAAGGGACAATAATACCACAGATACCACCAAGGGGCCTGCAGATAGTTTTCTCATTTCCCAAGCACACACCTCACACTCTCCTCTTCACGCGCCAGACACCATTGCAGCCTGGCACACAGACAGTAAATAAATTTCTTGCATATTTACCGGTGACAGTTGAGACAGAGCCGGTCCACCATGCTGCAGGCACAGAAGGCAAGAGAGTCACAAGTTTCGTTGACGATGCCCACGAATGCATTGGTGCCAGGAATTCTGGCCAGTTTGTACTTGGAACAGTGGCTTCCGTGGACCAGGTTTGTCAAATCCCCCTGCAATCAGATGGGACAGAGTTGGGAAACACTCAGCCACACTGTGTGAACACAACCAGCTGCTTAAAAAGGCAGTTAACTCTCTTCATGCCAACAGAAATGCAAGGAATGAATGTAGTCACCAAGTCAACGTTTGAAAGTGATTCACTAACCATCAGTCAGAATTTGATTCTCATCTCATAATTGTGTACTGTTTATTCTTTTTACCTATGCATACATAGACCAACATATTTGGTGAGGGGGTCAACTGGAAACATGCTTAGGGAATACTCCTGGCTCTATGCTCAGGGATCACTCCTGGCAGGCTCAGGGGACCATATGGGATGCTGACTATCAAACCCTGGCCAACTGCATTCAAATCAAGTGCCTTATCTGCTATGTTATTTGTCTGCTCCCCTCACAGGCCAATTTTTTTTTTTTGGCTTTTTGGGTCACACCCGGCAGTGCTGAGGGGTTACTCCTGGCTCCATGCTCAGAAATTGCTCCTGGCAGGCACGGGGGACCATATGGGGCACCGGGATTCGAACCGATGACCTTTTGCATGAAAGGCAAACGCCTTACCTCCATGCTATCTCCCGGGCCCCCAGGCCAATTTTTTATAGCTGATTCTGTAATCATTCCTTTGTAACACATAAGTATGCCAAAAAAGTTGGGGAATCTCTGTTCCCCCAAATTTAGAATAAATGATTTAATGATAAATTAATCATTAAATTAGAATAATTGATTAAAGCTTTTCTTTTTTATTTTTTGGGGGACCACACCCAAAGCTGCTCAGGAGTTACCCCTGGATTTGCACTCAGAAATTGCTTCTGGCAGGCTCAAGGGAACCATATGAGAGGCCAGAAGTTGAACCCGGGCCAGTCCCAGGTTGGCAGAATGTAAGACAAATGTCCTACCAGTGTGCTATTGCTCTGGCCTAGAAAGTTGCAGCTTTTCTAATCATTAAAAGAATATTTAATCAATGCAGCTGAATATTTAATCAATTCCTTCCTTCATTCGGTGCCTGAACACACAAGGGCCACTTTTGCTACTGTGTCAGGAAACCAGAGTCCAAAGCTATGAACTTGAATCTGGGCCTTCCTTTGGCATGGGCAGGGCACACAGCAGCCCAAGATGCTTTCCATGAATAACTCCAGATCTCCACAAGATCCCTTCTACATGTGTGTTCAGGACCAGCCCAACGCTGAGAACCATGGTCCAGGCTGTGTCCTTGGAGGTCCAGAGTTTTCCACCACCTGGGAAGATGCCTGCCACCATAATGGAAGCATATCAGCTTGGACTGGCCAATATCCATCTTGGAATAACTCGAACTGTTGAGTGCAAAAGACAGGAGTAAACCCTGAGCTCTGCTGGATGGGACCCAAAAATGAAAAACCAAACCCCATAAACAAACTCATATGCCTCCTACCTCTGAATTTTTGCAGATGATCAACATGTTAGATTTCAGTCCAGGCTTTTCAAATGAACGTGTGTATGTGTGTATATGTGTGTGTGTGTTGTTTTCAGTCTATACCCGCCTCTACTCAGGGCATACTCCTAGTTCTATGCTCAGGGATCATTCTTGGCAGTGCTCAAGGGACCACATATGATGCCAGGGATCTAACCCAGACCAGCCAGGTGCAAAGTAATCGCCTTTTACACTGTTTTCTCTCTCTGTTTTTCATCTCAAGAGATGACTGCTTGAATTCCAAGGCCACAGCACAGCCAGGAGCAAGTCTCCAGACCTCACCAGGCCCTGCCGTGATCAAGGGGCCACAGGGTCTGGCAGGAAGGCCTCCACTTACCACCAGGCTGGTGTTGAATTTATAAAACCTCTGTACTGTTCTGTCGCTGAAGCTGTTGCACAGGTTCTTCTTGACAAAGTTGGGGTGATTCAGGATATCGTTGGCCACCAGGGGCTCCTGACAAGGCCAAAGAACTTGAGTGAGTGGACACAGGCGGGTGACCCCAAAGCCAAGAGTTGGGGAGGGGAGGACTGACTCCAGGGGTGCCCATGGGTGAGGGCTGACTCCAGGGGCACCCACCATACCTTGTGGGTGATGTGCTGCTGCTCCACAGGTGCATGGCCTTTGGGGTCGATGAGGGTAGGGTGCGCCACCAGGTAACCTCTGTCCTCCATGATGAAGCACCTGCAATGAAACAAGCAATGGCCCTTTCTCAGGCTACATTCTCGCTCCCAGAGTACCCACCCCTCAAACACTGCCTTCACCCCAGCTTCTGGGTAGTGGCACATGGAAAAACAAGTAGGAGGGTTGGCAGGCAGGTGCTAAGATATTATATTTATTTTTTTAAGGGAACACTGCTGGTAGTATTTGGGGACCCTATAATGGTAGGGTTTGATGGATTGAATTTGGGGTTCTTTTGCAAGCAAATAATGTGTTTTAGCACTTATTTTTTTGTTGTTGTTGTTTTTGGGCCACACCCGGTGATGCTCAGGGGTTACTCCTGGCTATTCGCTCAGAAGTCGCTCCTAGCAGGCACAGGGGACCATATGGGGAACCGGGGGATCGAACCGTGGTCCGTCCTAGGTTAGCGCAGGCAAGGCAGGCACCTTACCTCCAGCGCCACCACCCGGCCCCAGCACTTATTTTTTAATATATTTGATTTTGGGGACCAGAGTGATAGCGGTAGCGTGTTTGCCTTGCACGAGGTCAACCCAAGATGAACCCCAGTTCGATTCCTGGCATCCCATACGGTCCCCAAGCCTGCCTGGGGCGATTTCTGAGTGCAAAGCCAGGAGAAATCCCTGAGTGCCGCCAGGTGTGACAAAAAAAAAATCTATATATAGAGAGAAAGTTGTTTAAGGCAAGTGTCCTATCTGCTGTAATATCAGACCCCAGCACTCATTTTTTTTGGGCGGGAGAGGCAGAGAGGCCCACAGCTAGGGGTGGTTCCTGGCCTGTGCTTAGGAGTGCCCCCTGGTGGTGCTCAGGGGAACAGATGCAGCACAGGGAAATTCAAACTGTAATAGTCACAAAGTAAGGTAAGTGGGCCAGAGTGATTTTACAGTAGGCAGGGAGCTTGCCTTGTACAAGGCTGGCCGAGGCTCAACCCCCAGCATCCTATAAGGATCCCTGAGCCCAGCAGGAGGGATTTCTGAGATTCCTGAGTGTAGAACCAAGAGTAATCCCTGAATACTACTGGGTATGACCTCCCCCGCCCAGAAAAAAACCCACAACATTTCAAAACTCAACCCCCTTCTCCCTAAAGCTAAAACCAAACATGAAAACAAAGCAAGGGCGAGCATGATAGCACAATGGGTAGGACACCCTTGCATGTGGACGACATGGGTTGATGCCTGGCATCCTATATGGTTCCCTGAACCTGCCAAGAGCAATTTCTGAATGTAGAGCCAGGCCACCAGGTGTGGCCCAAGAATAACAACAACACCATCACCACCACCACCAACCCAACCCTAACTCCCCCCCCAAAAAAAACCAAAACAAAGGAGGCAAGTTCCTTATTTCCTGTACAATTGCCTGGCCCTTTTTCCCACCTTTCCACCCCAATCTATTCTTGAAGTGGCAAATCACTAAAATACATTTTAGTAAATATTCATATTTAATATGCTACGTGCAAACCCAGTCCATAAATTGTAGAACAAAAAGATCTTTTGCAAGGATGACCAAGTGCAAAGTGTTTGTTTGTTTTTTTTTTGTTCAAAGTAGTGGGGGTACATATACATATGTGAAAACCTGCCTATTTGGTTTTGGGGTCATACCTGGCAGTGTTCAGCTTATTTTGGGTTCTGTGCTCAATGGTCATTCCTGGCAGCATTTGGGGGAACTATAATGTGGTGTGGTGCCAGGGGCTGAACTTTCATTGTCTGATTACAAGGTAAGAACTCAGACTTCTATACTATCTCACTGACTCAGGTACACACTGTAAATGAACCATATAGTTAGTTCTTTTTTTCTTTCTTTTTGATGATGAATGAGAAGATAACACTTTGTGACCTGTCAAAAAGAAAGCTGCTGGAAACACCAAGTTGAGCTGAAATTGCTCTAATCACGGCGACTTTCTGTTCAGGCCTACTCCACATTCTTCCTACCCTGTCATGGCTTCTACTTTTCCCCACTGAGGGGTCAGTGGGCAGTGGAGTAGTGACATAAGTGTAGCTCATAAGACTGAAATAAGAAAAGCCATCTTAAAAAAAGTGGCTTGCATTAAGTCAAGAGAACACTCTTGCTTTGATCATGCATGTTCCTTTGAAATTCCAGTGGCAAGGAATTTTAGTTCCATGAACCTCTTTCTCAGGTGATGTAAAAGGGACCAGTCTAAGCATCCAAAACATCTCACAAAAACTTTGCTTTAATAATCAAGTTAACACAATAGGGGCCAGAAAGATAGCACAGCAAGTAGGATATTTGTCTTGTACGGCAGACTCAGATTCGATCCCTGGCATCCCATACAGTCCCCCAGACAAACATCACCAGGATTAATTTCTGAGTGAAGAGCCAGGAGTAATCCCTGAACATTGCCAGGTGTGTAACACTCCCCTTACCCCCTCAAAAAACCCATTAAAATCCAACCTTAGACGTAAGTACCTTGTGGAATTTCCTCATACCCAAGATTGGGGAAAACTCTAATTTTTTTTTTTTTTTGGTTTTTGGGTCACACTGGCAGCACTTAGGGGTTACTCCTGGCTCTATGCTCAGAAATCACCCCTAGTGGGTATGGGATTCGAATCACATCCTTCTGCCTGGAAGGTAGCCGCCTTACCTCCAGGCTATCTCTCTGGCCCTGAAAACTCTAATTTTTAACTTCAAGAAAATTCTGTCCTGCAGTTACTTTTCTTTTTATGAGCTGAGTCCAACTCATCATCAGCATGCTGCTTAGGAAAATGAAGATAAAGCACAAAGCCTAGTTCTTATTGACTACCCTAGTCACAGACCATTGTCTGGTCTTGCCCAGGACAATATGGTTGCCATTCAACTGAAGACATCTGACAATGATGACCTTTGAATTTTGCAGCTAGCAGCAAACTGCTGTCTCTCAAGCACGTACCTGATTTTGTTGCCGCCATCTTGGTTGCAGACAGGTAACAAGTCCATGAGAACCTTATAGAAGTATCTGAGCGTGAAGTCGATGCCCATCACTGCTACGGTGTGCCCGGAAGACAGCTGGGTGCTTCATATGTAAGAAAATAAAGGACAGGAAATACGGCATTTCAGTTAAAGGGAAAAACTGTGCTCCATCTTTAGGACATTGTTGACCATTAGAAGTTGTATGCTCCGCCATACTTTCCACTCTCCACGAACCATCCATTAACTGATTCAATACAACATGGGAATCTCATAGAACCACACTGATGACTAGACCTTTCTAAATCAGACTAGTCCCAGACAAGGGTGCCTCTGGACTCAAGTTAGTCCTAATTCCAAATGGAATGTTCAGACACTGGTTGGGACTCTTTGGCAAGACTATGGGAGGAAAGGGGTCTAGTGGGAGGTTGGATACACAACTATTATGGTTCCTTCCAAGCCCTGAGACAAGAAGTGATCTCCTTCATTTGCTAAAAACACAGATTTCATAAAGGTTGACCTCCTGGTTTAAAACTCAAAGACTACTTTCCTGTCAACAACCCTCAAGTTGACTATTCTACATTGCTCACATTCTAGATCAACATTTTCCTTGTTATCAGGCCAGTGCTTTCTCTGTTTTCAAACATTACACTCAAAAAGACTTAATTTGGGCCAGAGCGATAGTATAGCATTTAGGTGGGACATTTGCTTTGCAATACAGCCCACTAGGTTTGATCCCTGGCATCCCACATGGACGACCAGGGCCAGCAAGGAGTGATTTCCTTTTTCATGTTTGTTTGTTTTGTTTTGTGGGCCACAACCATTGATGCTCAAGAGTTACTCCTGGCTATGTGCTTAAAAATTGCTCCTGGCTTGGGGGCCCAATTGGGACACTGGGCAGGAGGGAACTTCTCAGCACTGCCAGCTATGACCTCCAAATAACACTAAACAAAATCAAAAAGAACTGATTTACCTAGAAAGATAAATGAAGTTATACAACATGATATAACTATGGAATCAACTGACCCAGGGGCAATCCTGAACCTGTTGGTTTTCATACAGATGGGGCTGCAGGGATATCTTCTTATTTTTACCATTCTCAACTGAAAATTGAGACAGTAGCAATACCTACTTACAAGGCAGTGACTAGGACCAAGTGAGATGGTGAGGAGCTAAAGCAAGAACTAAAGCATGAAAAGAGAACAAGTTAACTCCTCTTTCAGAGTAATTGCACCCTAAGAAAATATTAGCTAAGAGTACAGAGGTAGACTTCTGTGGAACCTGGGTTAAAAATAAATATTTTAGGCACCATGATTTATAATACTGATAGTGGCAGGGTTTCATTGTACAGCTATACTTTTGTTATTAAATTTGCAAGGTTTATCCAAGACATGAGGTTTTCAGAGTAAAATGTGCTTTCTAATTTAGACAACTGCCCCCTTCTGTTTATCATTAACACAATACCAATTACTTTTTTTTTAAGGTGGGGGGGAGACAATGGGCAGTGATTGGAAAAACCATTTGGGATTTCAGGGATTGAAACTGGTTTAGCTTCATGTAAGGCAAATCTCTTACCTGCTATACTATCATTCTAGCTCCACGGATATGTATTTACATTACTCCTGTGATTAGCCCCTACTTGCAAAAACAAATCAAAACAAAACAACAAAAATAAAACAAACTGCAGAAAAAGGGGTGATGGTCCCTTTCTAAAATCTATCTTTCTATCAGGATTTCGCTAATAAAATGGTGCTTCACATCAAGTGAGTGGGGCAGTTTTGAGATGCCATGACCTCAAACAATTCTGTTAGTGCTGTGACTGAAGCTTCTCCCTGGGGAGGACAAGTCTCAGGTTCAAGTCAGCTTTGTGCTTTGCATCTATTCCTGCTGCTAATGTCTCAGTCAAAAATCTGATTGTCCAGGAAGGAGTCGGGAGTACAAACAACATTCCTGATGAGAATAGTGACAGATTCCATCTATTGAATGCTCATATTTTAAAAAGAATGCTGTGCGTTTGAGAGACAAAGAATTTCAGTTACTCCTTGAATTAAGTCTTAGGAGGCATTTTTAGACTCAGGAAACAGCAAGGTGGGCAGATTTAGTTTCTGGCCCAGATCACCAATGAATGAGGAGCAGAAGTAGAATTTAAATCAGATGTCTCTGGCTCCCAAACATCTAAACCACTAGAGTACACACACCACTGCCTTCTTAGATCTGCTCAGCATTCAAGATCTCCAAAGATTTCATGGAATATATTCAGTTCCCTGAGAAGCTCTAGGGAAGGAATTATACTTCCCATCTCCTAAATTAAAAATCAGGCTTAGAAGTCTTCAGGACTCAAATGAGATGAACCATCTAAGATTTGTGCTAGCGACTAGCACACAGAACTGGTTCTCGCTATAATGCTGTCCCAGTCTCTGTGAGAGACACAAAATTTGAGGGAGGACAAAAGAATTTCATTTCAAAATTCCCCAGGCTGGACTACCAGCTGCTGTAGAAAGCAGACTGATCAACATGCAGAAAGCAGATATATATTGCCCGGGTTAAGGCTGGCATTCACAATTTTTTTCCACCTGCATTTCAGAAATGTACACCGTTTCCATAGCAACTCATCAAGATCATAGAAAAATCAAGCCTGACCGGCAAATCTTAAGCACAACCGTAGGTGGCACTTCTGTGGGGGCTTCCTAGAAGACGCTTGGGCCTAGTCCCTTGATCACTGACTGACCATGTGTCACCATCTCTACCCGCTCTGTCATTCTCCAAAGAATGCACAGCTAGACTGCAGGCCCTGAGGTTGATCGGTTATGAAGAAGCTTGGTTGTCAAGACTCACTGATAAGGCAGGAAGAAGGAATGAGAAAAAACCCGCCCCTGTGCTCTCAGCGGAACTGCTTCTAGAAACTTCCATGAATGAGAAAGGTCAACATGCACTGAGGTTGCTCTTCGGACCTGTTACTTCTCGGTCCAGTTCAAGGCCAGAAACCAGAAAATGAAAGCACGATTGGGGAATCATGGAATGCAACCGTGACCTTAGTGGGTCCGTGAGTCTGTCATGAAGTGTTTAGCATGCTCTGTCTTTAATCTTCATGGTATCAGGTCAGTTCAGGCATTAGTACACGAAAACATCATGAGACATCATACTAATGAAGGTATTGAATATTTGTGCAGCCTTACCAGGTGTTTAATAATTATTTAACGATTAATTTCTCCTTATATAATCACTTGAATTGGGCTCATGAAATTCTTCTTTGGTAGGCAACGAACCCAAAGGACGAAAAAAAAACTTTATATGTAGCTACATAAACATAAATGGCAAGTCTATTTTTTATTTTATTTGTGGGGAAGAGCATTTGGGTCATACCCAGTAGAGTTCTGGGGCCTTTCCTAGATTTATGCTCAAAGGTCACTTCTAGAGGTGCTTGGGGGAGTTGGGGGAGCATGTGAGGGGTTGAGAATTGAATTGGGTCAATCACATATAAGACAAGTAAGTGGATTAGCTCCTATATAATCTAACCCAAATCTACTTTTAGTATTTGTTTATTTATTTATTTTTCCCAGGTTACACCCAAATTGCTGAAGGCTTACTTCTGACTCTGCACTCAGAGGTTATTCTTGAGGAGGCTCAGGGAACTATAGGAGATGCTGGAGATTGAATATGGGTCAGCTACATGCAAGGCAAGTGCCTTTCCTGCTATATTATTGCTCTCTGACCTCCAAATATCTTTTTTTGGGGGGGTTTGGAGCCACACTCGGTTGGGTCCAGGAGTTACTCCAGCTCTGCACTCAGAAATTTCGCCTTGCAGGCTCAGGAGATCATATGGGATGCCGGGAATTGAACCTGGGTCAGATGCATGTAAGGTAAATGCCCTACCTGCTGTGTTATTACTCCAGCCCTTCAAATATACTTCTTAAAAAGGGGAAATCATGTCTTAAGAAGGGTCTAGGGGCCTGGGAGATAGCATGGAGGTAAGGCGTTTGCCTTTCATGCAAAAGGTCATCAGTTCAAATCCTGGTGCCCCATATGGTCCCCCGTGCCTGCCAGGAGCAATTTCTGTGCATGGAGCCAGGAGTAACCCCTGAGCACTGCCGGGTGTGATCCAAAAAAAAAAAGAAGGGTCTAGATGTGGCACGTAGGCAACTCATTGGTAATTATTAAAAGAAAATATATCTTTCAGCAGATATGGGGAACCGGGGGATCGAACGGAGGTCCGTCCTAGGTTAGCGCAGGCACCTTACCTCCAGCGCCACTGCCCGGTCCCTTTAGAGCTCATCTGAACATGAAAGCTAAAGTTTCTTTGGTTAAAGACCCAAAATTGTGGCTGACTTGCATCCTAAAACTATGCCAAATGAACACACAGCTATTTCGATTTGATTTTTTTTTTTTT
>PVKC010048054.1:0-10953 GCA_004027635.1 Crocidura indochinensis | reverse complement strand
AAAGTGCGCGCGCGCGCACACACACACACACACACACACACACACACACACACACACACACACACACACACACACGGAGAAAGGAAAGCATTTTAAGGAGTTCCATTAATCTGGAAGGTGGAACCAGCTGGTCTCAACACCAATCCAAGGTGCTCCATTCAAAGATGATTCCATCCAATGAGTAACAAGGTGTATACTTACTGAACTAGAAACAGACCAGTTCCTGTAATCCCACACTTTATATGTTTTGGGTACTAATTCTTTATTTGATGATTGATGACCAAATAATTTCTCCCAGTCTACTGTCTTCGTATTCTGTCTTCAGTTTCCTTTGAGATGCAGAAGTTTCTTTCTTTTTTTTTTTTTGGTTTTTGGGTCACACCTGGTGACGCTCAGGGGTTACTCCTGGCTATGCGCTCAGAAGTCGCTCCTGGCAGGCACGGGGGACCATATGGGGAACCGGGGGAATGGAACCGCGGTCCGTCCTAGGTTAGCACAGGCACCTTATCTCCAGCGCCACCGCCCGGCCCCATAAAGCCACAGATATATTTTTTTTTTTTTTTGGTTTTTGGGCCACACCCATTGAGGCTCAGGGGTTACTCCTGGCTCCTGGCTATGCGCTCAGAAGTCGCCCCTGGCTTGGGGGACCACGTGGGACACCCGGGGATCGAACTGCAGTCCGTCCAAGGCACAGGCAAAGCAGGTACCTTACCTTTAGCGCCACCGTCCGGCCCCCGAGATGCAGAAGTTTCTTAATGCCTTCTCATTTGTTTATGTTTGCTTCTATTTGCTTAGTCAGTGGTATTTCTTTTTTTTAAATTTTCTTTCTTTTTGGTTTTTGGGCCATACCCGGTGATGCTTAGGGATTACTCCTGGCTATGTGCTCAAAAAATAGCTCCTGGCTTGGGGGACCATATGGGATGCTGGGTCTGTCCTAGGCTAGCATGAGCAAGGCAGACAGAAGCCTTATTGCTTGTGCCACCACTTCAGCCCCGGTCAGTGGTATTTCATCTTTAAATATATCTCTAGTTTTAATTTCATGGAGAGATCAGCCTCTGTATTTGTTTGTGTTTAGGTCTGACACAGGTCTTTAATTTATTTTGATTTGATTTTTATGCATGGTGTCAGGAAAAGGTCTAAGTTCATTTTTCTACATATGGCTGATGAGTTTTCCCAATACCATGTATATGATAATTTTTTTAAAATGTCAACCTCTAATGTATTTTAATTATTTATTCTTTTGGTGACATTCACTTTTTTTATCCTTTTTTTGGGGGGGGTTGGGATTGTTATTGGTATATTCCAGTTTATATCATGTCGTTGTTTGAATTTTTTTTTAAACCACACCTGGCTGTCCTTTAGGCTTACAACTAGCTCTGTGATCAGGGTTCACTTCTATTTGGGGAACCATGGAGTGCTGGGGATAGAAACTGGGTCAGCATGTGTGAGGCAAGCTCCCCACCTGCTAGACTATTCTTTTGGTTCCTATTTCTTTCCTTCTCTAAAAGAAATAGAGAATGTTCTTAGACTTATTCATTATACTATAAGAAATTGATAATAGGGGCCCGGGAGATAGCATGGAGATAAGGCGTTTGCCTTTCATGCAAAAGGTCATCGGTTCGAATCCTGGTGCCCCATATGGTCCCCCAAGCCTGCCAGGAGCAATTTTTGAGCATGGAGCAATTTCTGAGCACTGCCGGGTGTGACCCAAAAACCAAAAAAAAAAAAAAAAAAGAAATTGATAATATAAAATTTTAAATAATCTTTTAACTTAGTTTGGAAAATTTTCCTGTGGGGTATCACTGTGAAGAGTAAGTAAAGATATTCAAAGTAAAACTTTATCCTACTTTACTATGTAATTATTATTGAAAATCTGCATGGAAAAAAACAGTGGGGGCTGAATCAAGTCTTGCCAGACTAGAGGGGAGATGTATTTTTATGGCACTCTATAAAGTCCTAAGTGACTCCTACCTTTTAGATATACTACGTATTCATAAGGTAGCATATATTTTATTTCTTTTCTTTAAAGGCTAATCAGAGGCAACTGACCAAAGTATCATGCATTGAAGTCTAAAGAATGTCTCTTTATGACAGATCTGTTGTCTGCAGATAACATTGCTAAAATTATTTTCAAATTATACTGTTGATAAAATGTGTTTATTGTCATTCCTGATATTTTAAGTTTTCTGTTTTCATTGAAAGCATCATAAACTAAAAGTAGCAAAATGTATAAAAGTAGTTGCATATTGGAGGTAAGGCGTTTGCCTTTCATGCAGAAAGTCAGTGGTTCGAATCCCGGCATCCCATATGGTCCCCCGAACCTGCCAGGAGCGATTTCTGAGCAGAGAGCCAGGAATAACCCTTGCCGGTTGTGACCAAAAAAAAAAAAGAAAAAGTAGTTGCATAAACACTAATCTTTAAATGGAGATGTTGATACTGTAAGAAATTGCAGTGTGATAGCACAAAAAGGCCATTTGTTGGCTGATACAAGAACATTCAAGATTCATCTTATCCTGCTGTATGAGAGGTGAGATGAAGACTAGTGTGAGGAGCCACAGTTTTCTTTTGGTCTTTCTGTTACATAACGTAGATAGCACATGTCCTTTTACAGTTTAATTGCTGTTTTAATTTAACACCTAATAAAACACAGTTAATGTTAAAATGAAAATAATTTTCTCTGAAAAGTGAGTATGCCTGAAAGTACAGGTTCTATGAAAATTGCTTAGACAAGTATTGTGTATATGAATCGTAATCATATATGCCTCAGGAAACTGGGGAGCTCAACTAACATAAGGAACAAAAATAAGCTTTGTATTAGTACAGGGAAGGGTATGGTAACAATAGTTTAATTGTCTACCAGGAATGACCCCTGAGTACAGAGAACAGAGTAAGTCCAGAATACAGCCAGATATTCTTCCTTCTCCCTGGAAAAATGAATAACAATTCAGATAATCTGTAATGAAGCTCCATCTTTGACTTGCTTGTTTTAATGAGGGACATCTGCTATGGGTGATTGCCTATTTGTAGGAATTGGAATGATGTAAAAGAGAATTAACCCTAGCTCTTGCATAATGGGTATCAATAGTTCTCTTTTGAGGATGACTGAAAATACTTCTGGAGGTTACATTCTAAAAATGAACCTTTGATGAATAAAGGAGGAAGGGAGGTGGACAAGAAGCAAGCATTTAATGTTATAGTTAATGTCTTAATGCATATCTAAGGTACAGTAATGCTATTATGTGTTCATGCTTGTGAGATCTTTCTTCCCATCTTATAGATAAGGAAAATGAGACCCCAAAGAATGATACTGAAGGTAATGTGTATAGGGACTAACAGAGGTTGCTGTTTTCATTATAAACGTTGCTTGTTTATGGTTTTCTTCCATGTTAATTCTTCACAACACTGGTCTCTTTGTAGTGTTCTCTCTCTCTCCTTTCTCTCTCTCTCTGTCTCTCTCTCTGTCTCTGTCTCTGTCTCTCTCTCTCTCTCTGTCTCTCTCCCCCCCCCCCACCTTCCCTCTCCCTCCTGGTTGTACTGAAGGGTTACTCCTATGTGCTCAGGAATCATTCCTGGAAGACTTGGGAACCACATGCAATGCCAGAGATTGAATCCAGGTCAGCAGCTTGCAAGACAAATGCCCTACATGCTGTACTATCACTCCAGCCCAATCACTTCTAAACTTTACGGCATGCTTTCTTCTCTGTTTATATTAATATTTTTATATTATGAGGTGGTTTTGTTGTTAGACTTTATCCTGTGCTCAATTTATATTAAGTTGATCATTATCCCTGGGCTGAAGCCCAACTGAGGCATGGAAACTGGGACATTGGTCAGAAGAGATTGATGTGAGTAATGGCTAAAAGCATGAGGTGTGCAATCTCTCACCAAGTGCGTGGGAGACTTGCCAAATAAAGATCCAGGAATGTTCCCTGTATGGGTTTAAAGGGCCTCGAGTCATATATTGACCTGTACCTTATTTAATTTGATTCCTGTTCTGAGTGCAGAGTTCTTTAATGTGTCAAGTAAGGAATAATAATTAGGTGTTGAGTATAACAATACAGCACACCTCCTACTTATTCCTCCTTTGTAGAGGGAATCTTGTCTTTCTAAGAAGCCTAACTGAAATGAGGGGTCACCAGCTAAGTAGGGGTGTGTATACACACACACACACACAAGTACACACATCCATCCACCTACCCACCACAAAAATCTTCAATATGGTATCTGGCAAAATAACGAGGCTCCAAACTAATAACTGTTGCTATTAATATTTTATAAAGTTGCTGAGGGTGGCACTGCTATTTATAAGATTTCCATGTTCTCTTTTTTTTTAGACAAAGGTTTAGGTTAGAGCAAACCCAAACTAGATTCATGAAAATGCTCACACAATTGAGCATGGCTCCAAGGACATAGACCTGATCTCTGCTATTCAGAGAGCACAGTCAAATAAGAGGAATCACCATGGGACTATTTACTAAGACAATAATGAGGAGTGCACCTGGATGCAGGATCTATACCAAAGGCTTACATTCATTGTTTCTATTTTTGTAACTCCAAGAAGCAGTCATGAGTAAACTGAGGCATACATCACTAAATTGTTTATCCATGTCCTACAGTTAGCAATAAATAATCATGCATCATTTAACAGTATTTTAACAATGATGAATCATATACACATCAGTGATCCTAACAGATTACAGCATAATGTGTAGGAGAATAGATGCCTATTTAACATCTAGGTACTTATACTCTGATGTTCACACAAAATTGGAATTTCCCATGATATGTTTCTCAGAATGCATCCTGATTGTGTTAAGTTGTGTATCACTCTGCAATATAAATGTAATATAGATCTGCAAAGAGTAGAAAAGAAAATTGGTGAAGTTAGAGAAAGGTTCACAGAAGAGATGATACCTGATGCAAGATGAACAAGGTATGGGGACAGACAACGTGAGAAGCAAAAGGAGAGGTCAGAGAGATAGTTTGGAGGTAGATGGTTGATAAAGTACTTGCTTGAATGTGGCAACTCTAGTTTTATCCCTATGACCCACTGGCATTGTCTATTCCCCAAGTCAAAACAAGGGTACAGGGGCCCGGAGAGATAGCACAGCGGCGTTTGCCTTGCAAGCAGCCGATCCAGGACCAAAGGTGGTTGGTTCGAATCCCGGTGCCCCATATAGTCCCCCGTGCCTGCCAGGAGCTATTTCTGAGCAGACAGCCAGGAGTAACCCCTGAGCACCGCTGGGTTTGGCCCAAAAAAAAAAAAAGGAAAAAAAAGGCAACAACAAAAAAACAAAACAAAACAAGGGTACAGAACAAGGGATTTAGCCCCTGAGCACTACTGATTATAGCCAAAACCTTCTCCCATGTTTCGGGTAAAGAAAAGGTATTGAAAATCTTGGAAATGTGAAAAAGGATGAAGAAGACTTGTTGGAGAACTGTGAAAAAATAAGAGCATAGAATACATGAGAGATGAGGAAAAGTAAGGTTGAGTTGAGTCTAGAACTAGTCATCAAAGATCTGTCCATATCAGGTAAATTAAAGAACCTTTTCAGCAGCATGAGGGAAATACCTTATCACATTTTTTGCCTCTGGGGAAATACTGAGAAGTATTTATAAATGCTTTTGAGAAAAAATTAAAGGCAGTAAGCATAGTTTGGAATTTATTATAGAGGCTCTAATGAGAAGTGCTAAGATCTTAAATAAAGGTACTGTTTTCCAAGAGGATAAACACAAAAGATGTCAGACAGAATTTAAACTTCAAGCCTTGGAATGTACTGCTACTACCTTTCCTCCCTGTTGCCTCTGATTCCCAGACCTTGTAGCTATCGGAATTGCTTGGGCAAGTACCAGGGGTTAAGCTCAGGATCTTGTGACTTCCCTGAATGCTTTCTAAGCCATGGAGCCACATTCAGGGCCCTTTCTAACTGGGAATCCCTGATAGCAAGGTTGTCAGGATCACCTCAGTCTGAATATGGTGTTACTGTGGCCTTACATTTTTGGGGAAAGGTTTCACGCTATTGATGCATCTTCCAGGCCACCTGGAATGCACTGGTATTAGTAATGGTATGTTTGAGTTTATATTGCACTTTTTTTTTGTTTTGGTTTTTGGGTCACACCTGGCAGCGCTCAGGGGTTACTCCTAACTCTCCGCTCAGAAATTGCCCCTGGCAGGCATGGTGAACTATATGGGATACCAGGATTTGAACTACCATCCTTCTGCTTGCAAGGCAAACACCTTACCTCCATACTATCTCTCCGGCCGCCTATATTGCACTTTTGATCTGAAAAATGCACATTTTCCTAAAGAAAAGTGATAATGAATAATTAAAGCTAAGTACAGAGAAGGAAGGAAGTCACTAACTGCAGCCCCCTGTAATACCCTGAAGTGCAATGGGAAGAGCACTAGCTGTACTAGGATTCTTTATTTCTTTTTTTCTTTTTGGGCCACACCCGGTGACGCTCAGGGGTTACTCCTGGCTATGCACTCTGAAATCACTCCTGGCTTGGGGGACCATATGGGATGGCCAGAATTGAACTGCGGTCCATCCTGAGTCAGCTGCATGCAAGACAAATGCTCTACCACTGTGTCATCACTTCGTCCCTGCACTAGGATTCTAATAGAAAAGGACCTCTAAGGGGCCGAGTGATAGCATAGTGGTAAGGTGTTCGCCTTGCACGCAACCAATACAGGACCAACCCTGGTTCGAATCCCAGCATCTCATATGGTCCCCTGAACCTGCCAGGAGTGACCCCTTAGCGCTGCCTGTTGGGACCCAATAACTGAAATTAAAAAATGAGAGAGAGAGAGAAAGAGAGAGAGAGAGAGAGAGAGGAGGGAGGAGGGAGGGAGGGAGGGAATAAAGGAAAGGAAAGAAGGGAGGGAGGGAGGGAGGAAGGAAGGAAGGAAGGAAAGAAAAGAAGACAAAGAAAAAAAAGACTTCAAGTTACATTGGCATCCTTGTTTTATTTTGTTTTTGTTTGTTTGTTTTTGGGCCACACTCCATGACACTCAGGGGTTACTTCTGGCTTGGGAAACCATATGGGATGCCGGGAATCAAACCGTGGTCCAACCTGGGTCAGCTGTGTGCAAGGCAAAGGCCTTGCCACTGCCCTATCGCTCTGGCCCCTGGCATCCTTTTTTTTTCGGGGGGAAGGGGCACACCTGGCAGCACTCAGGGTTCACTCCTGGCTCTGCACTCAGAAATGACTCTTGGTGGGCTTGAGGCTGTCAGGGATCAAACCTGGGTCAGCCATATGTAAGGTAATGCCCTATCCTCTGTGCTATTGCACTGGCTTCCAAACATCCTTTTTTTAAAAAACAAATGTTGAATAGCTTCCTCTACCCTCAGCAAATAAGAAATGTTTATAGAAAGTCTGCAGAAGTATTAAGAACAGCATTATTATTCTTTTCACTTTGTGAGGCAGCATACCTTGACTTTTTTTTTCTTTTTTTTACGCCACGCCGCTCCACGCCACAAGGCCCCCAGCGACCCCAGAGCTCGACCGCCCCTGCATACTTTGACTTTGCTTGGAAGTAGACAAGAGTTAAATAATCAATTTGCTTTCTTTGCAGATATATTTTATTTTCCTTGCTTTAGTGTTTTTTTTTCCCAAACCGAATTATTTAATTTCTTCCTTTTTCCTTTTATTGCCCGATTGAAACTATAACATCATTCTTCTTTTCAAATAACCTTTAACCTTGAAGATATTTTTGACATTCTATATTTATCCTCATGAACTGAGACTTGGCTCCAACATCTCAAAAGTACTACCCTTCTTCTGTCTCTTTTTCCTGGGCCAGAGTGCATTAAAGTCGTAGTCAACTCTTTGACTTTTTCTGGAAAAGAAATATTTTTGAATCAAGCTATTTATAGGCTGGCATATTTCAGGATTTAAACTCTTCAAATTGTAAATAAAATTGTAACACACTAGTCCTGACTTTTTTTTTTTTTTTACTATATTCTCTGTGTGATATAGTGACATAGACTCTCACTTTTATTTACTAAAACTGGAAATCTTTCTTTTTCCTACACCTGTATTTTCTGCATTCTAACTCAATCAAGTGAGTTGCCAAGTTTATCGTATTTCCCTTTTCTTGGTCTGGAGTCACCAACATGGTTCAGATCCTTCCTACTACTTTCACAGTTTCTGCATGTATCTTTTTATTTTTATTTTTATTTATTTATTTATTTTTTGGTTTTTGGGTCACACCCGGCAGTGCTCAGGGGTTACTCCTGGCTCCATGCTCAGAAATTGCTTCTGGCAGGCTTGGGGGACCATATGGGGCACCGGGATTCGAACAGATGACCTTTTGCATGAAAGGCAAACGCCTTACCTCCATGCTATCTCCCGGGCCCCAGCATGTATCTTTTTAAACTACCATATTTTCCAGCGTATAAGATGACCCTTCAACCCATGAAAAACTTTATAAAAGTCGGGGTCATCTTATATGCTGGTATATGGCATGCTGAAACTTACTCTAGCTTCAGGGACAAATGATCTGCCCCCTCTTACTTTTAAGAAGTAACTTACTTTTAAGACTTATAGGAAGTTTTTCAGGGTTGAAGGTCATCTTTTTTTTTTTTTTTTTGATTTTTGGGTCACTCCCAGTGCTCAGGGGTTACTCCTGGCTATCTGCTCAGAAATTGCTCCTGGCAGGCACAGGGGACCATATGGGACTCCGGGATTTGAACCTTAGGTTCTGGATCTGCTGCTTGCAAGGCAAACACCTCTGTGCTATTTCTCCGGGCCCTGACGGTCATCTTATATGCCAGAAAATACAGTACACCCCTTTTCCCCACAGACATACTTTTTCTGTTCTCTGTTCTGTGAAGATGACCCTTCTTGTTATCTGACTTAAAACCTTCTGTTGGGGCCCGGAGAGATAGCATGGAGGTAAGGTGGTTTGCCTTGCATGCAGAAGGACAGTGGTTCGAATCCCTGCATCCCATATGGTCCCCCGAGCCTGCCAGGAGCGATTTCTGAGTGTAGAGCCAGGAGGAACTCCTGAGCGCTGCTGGGTGTGACCCAAAAACAAACAAACAAAAACAAAACAAAAACAAAAAACTTCTATTACTGACACTTTTTTTCTTACACCTAACTCCTCTGTGTTTTATATATGTGTGTGTGCATATATATAACAGAATATATATAAATATATATCTGAAGGATTGAATATTCACAATCATAATCTAGGCAGTTTGGCTGAGTGGTAGTTGTGGGCACAGCCCATATGTGGTGCCGGCATTTCATGCAAGGCAAGTACCTTATTATCTCCTGTCTTTATCTCTCATCAGCCCCTCAACTCTTAATTTTTTTAAATTATATTGCAATTATATTTGTTGAACCCCTTTCTAAAACCTGCAGTTAAAGTACCTAGGAAACAATTGCTGCTGAAGCTAAAATTATTAGGACATATATTTTGCAAATGCATTGGGTGGAGATTTTCATTGACTCGGAATATGTTGATTTGGAAGCTTGTGATTTTGATTGAATTAAAAAAGCTATTAATCTGATTGTCTACTTTGAATTAGCAATATCCATTTTTCCCATGCAATGCTAACTTTCCAGAAGAAGTGAAGTACTGCTTCAGATAGTCGAAACAGAAGTTGTGGGGGAGAGATGTTTGTAAATATTTGCTTGTATTTTATTTGACAGTTTGGGGACTTCAGCTAAAACTCATTGTAAATTTTGAAGGAGCCAATTATAGCAGATTTAAATGCTACTAAACAAAAATAATATTTCTTAAGAAATACAACATTTTTAGATTCCAAATATAAAACCAGAACCATACACTGAAGAGTAAAATCTATATAGCATGATTTCATATTTTGCAAATGCTGTTTCCTGGCATGATTTTTGGGATTATGAACAAAATTAATGAAGATCCCTGCCTTTAACTGCTTACATTCCAGTCTAATAGTAATAAACATAAATAAATATCTGTATTACAAGAGGTAATGTACAATGTAGAAAGGAGAAAAGTAGGGGCTGGAGTGATGGCAAAGCAGTAGGGCATTTACCTTGCACGCAGCTGATCTGGGACGGACACAGGTTTGATTCCCAGCATCCAGTATGGTCCCCCAAGCCTGCCAGGAGCGATTTTTGAACGCAGAGCCAATAGTAACCCTTGAGTGCTGCCAGCATGGCTCCAAGACAAAGGGGGTGGGGGGGAGAAAGAGAAAAGAATGAAAGAGAAAAGTAAAGCAGGAGATGGGAAATTGGGAGTGCTGCCCTAGGACATCATATTTTAGCGTATATTCAAAGAAGACCTCATTGAGCAGTTATTACTATACTTTTAAAAGTAATTATGAATATTATTTAATTGCTAAGATCATGCAAGGCTTTGAGAATTAAGAAAACATGTATCAGATATTTCCGACGTACAAGATGACCCCCTACTTTTCCTGTTAAATATATAGGATTTGGACTATATTTGCCAAATAAGACTACCTGCTATGTGCTCAGAAGTAGCTCCTGGCTTTGGGGACCATATGGGAAACTGGGGGATCGAACTGCGGTCTGTCCTAGGCTAGCGTAGGCAAGGCAGGCACCAGGCACCTTACCTCCAGCGCCACCTCCCGGCCCCATGACCCCTGACTTTTAAGAAGTTTTTCATGGGTTAAAAAAGTCTTCTTGGGGCCAGAGAGATAGCATGGAGGTAAAGCATTTGCCAGGAGCAATTTCTTTTTTTTTTTGTTTTTGGGCCCCACCCAGTGACGCTCAGGGGTTACTCCTGGCTATGCGCTCAGAAGTCGCTCCTGGCTTGGGAGACCATATGGGACACTGGGGGATCCAACCGCGGTCAGTCCAAGGCTAGCTAGCACAGGCAAGACAGGCACCTTACCTCTAGTGCTACCGCTTGGCCCCACCAGGAGCAATTTCTGAGTGTGAAGCCAGGAGTAACCCCTGAGCACTGCCAGATGTGGCCTGAAAACAAAAACAAAAAAA
>PVKC010048053.1:0-10962 GCA_004027635.1 Crocidura indochinensis | reverse complement strand
CTCTGTGCTCGGAAGTTGCCCCAGATGGGCATGGGGGACCATTTGGAATGCTGGACTGTGAGCAGCCATCCTTCCGCAGGAAGGACAGACACCCTGCCTCCATGTTATCCCTCCCGGCCCCACCTTATTCATTTCATTATGTCTTTTATTCAATCCTTTTTTTATTCTTTCTTTTAAGGAACTCCTTTTTCTTTAGATATGGCTGAGCATGTATATTTTTCGTTTTGGCATGGGTCTGTTTTCTTCTCCTGACCACCAAATACACCAGCAATATAATGTAGACCGCTCCTTGCTGCAAAGGCATTTAACAATAGGGGAAAACTTTACATGTAAAAACAAGCTCCTATCTACTAGGGATAAGAACTTATATTTTTTTATGACACAGGGACATCTCCCACCCTGAATATATGTCATGGGAACCATCCTAGACTCCAGGGAAATAGGTACCGACTGCCCAACCTGAACTCCTGGATCCCAGACATATAAACAACAGAGTTCTCAACAACAGCTCCAGGAACCAAGTCTCCTTCAGGGCATACATAAGGCTACTCGGATGCCAACACATGCCAGTGCTAAATTGATAACATGACAACGAAGAAATGGGAACAACTAGATCTAAGAGCAAGTTATCCTACCTCACCAGCCAACGATAAGACAAAATCAGAAGACATGTTACCCTTTGATCAGTGCAAAAACCAAGATTGCTATATACAGATGACTGGAAGTAACAACCAGAACTAGACAGTATGCATCCTGGGCCCAACAACAACAACAACAAGAACAACAATAACAAAAAGCTATAACCTACCTTTTGGTCTACAATCTGTTCAACAAACAAGATCTCCAATTCCAGACATCTGAATGAGACAACCAAAAGTGAACAGATCTTCCAGAAACATAAAGAAAGACTCTGCCCCAGGCTCCACCCTAGGAGCAACATAAAAAAACATTTTTAAAATAAAAAAAGAAAAAGAAAGCTTTATTGTTGATGGGATGTAAGCCTGTACAACCTATATAAAAAGAGCATTATATTTCCTTAAAAAAAACTAAGAAATAGATATGTCTTTTGATCATAAGAACAATCTTACCCTTTGCTATTTTCTGAAGAATATAAAATCATTACTCACTATGTAGATGTATTTATATCATTATATATAACAGCTAAGATAAGGAATAAAACCTACATCCACAACAAAAAATGATTGTATAAAATATTTGTTATAATGCATGTTAAAATACTAATCCTGTGAAAAGATGATAAAAATTTGTCATTTTATAGATTTATAAGTTGTGGAATTAAGCTAAGTAAAATAAATCAGAAAATATATTACGACATGATTTCATACATACACAGAAAATAAACAAAAAGGATGACAAAATAAAAAGAAAACCTTTTATTCTGACCACATAACTCAATTAAAGGGGTTGGAGGAAGTGGGATAAATAGGTGAAAAGGGTTAACTGTATTGTGGTGATGGTAGTTATTAGTTTCAATGGTATGCCTACCATTTTAATGATAGTTTTAATGACATGGTAACATGCATTTGGATAGGAATTAATCTACATTTATAAAGCGTATACAGTTTTGTAAATAAATGTTATCTCAATTAAAAATAAAAGAAAAAGAATCTAGAATTCCTAGCAGAGGACTATACTACTTATTAATTTTCCAATATCATTTGACTCCACCATCTTATTTCTCTGGCCAAATGGGATATTAGACCACTTGGAAAATTTTTTCAAGTGCATATTGCATCCATGTGTGCAATATAAATCCTGTTTCAAATATGTATATACATTGGCAAACTCTCTTTTTCCTGTCAGGAAGTTGAAAACAGATGTTTCAACTAAACTAATAAGTGTGCTTCTGTATTTGTGTTTGGAATTCAAAGAAGTTCTATCCCATGTATTAAAGTTAAAGCTGTTTAGCATGCACAATGAAGTAAGAGAATAACATTTTTGATGAATATATGAAAGATTTTGTCATTGAAAAATATCTTTCTTTTACCTAAAATGATACTTGAAGAAGAATGCAATAAGAACCAGAATTTCATTTATCCCAATTACTGTAACAAATATTTTCTGCATTATATCATAAGGATTAGTTCACATATCCTCTGATATTACATACTAATGCCAAACATGCAGCTAATGGCTTTTCTGTATAGGAAGAAGATGCCTATCTTTTAAGGCATCAATAAAACTTGGTTTAGTATTTTAATATTGTCATGCCTGTTCTCTTGGAGCCATCATAGTAAAGGATCCTTTGTTTTATATATATATATATATATATATATATATATATATATATATATATATATAGTAAATACAAATTCTTTTAAAAATATTGCTGCCTATTTTATTAAGGGTTCATAAACATAAGATATATTGTCAGTATAATGTGATATATTATGTTTCTTTTTTTAATTTTTATTGTGGTCGAAGTGAATTACAAATATATCACAGTAACGTTTAAGGTACATATTGACAATAAATCAGGGACATTCCCACCACCAGTGATGTCCTCCCTCTACCCCTGTTCCTAGTATGTATCCCATTATCTCCCTCCTTTACCCCCAGAATAACTACTGTAACTGGTTCCCATATGTACAGCTTGCTGTGGATTAGATATAGATTCTGTTGTCATTGACTTTGGGTTGGATGTTCATGTCTTATCATATTTTATTTCCACTCAATGTTCATGCGAGTGTCTGGATCTGGTACCATTCATTTTACCTCTTCAATTTATGAGGCTGAACAAAATGATTCAATCAATATGATTCTGTTGGAGATATAAAAAAAGAAAAAGGAAAAGAAGAAAGAAAGAAAAAAACTAAAAGGTGTCCTTCTAGGTGTTTTATATATATAATATATAAATATTTATAATATATATAAATATATATTGGTTTTATTACCTTTTCCTTCTTTTTTTTCTTCCCTCTTCTAAATTGATATATATATCAATTTGATATATATGTATATATATCAAATTGATATATATATCAATTATATATATATATATCAATTTAGAAGAGGGAAGGAAAAAAAGAAGAAAAAGGTAATAAAACAAAACAAAATAAGAAACAAAAAACAACAAAGCAAACAAGAAAAGTACAAAAAACAAAACCAAACAAATGAAAAGAACAAACAAAAAAAACCTGGATAGAAATTAATTAAAAATTGTAAGATTTAGTTCCTCTATTTATGAAGGTCATATTTTCATAGAAGATACAAATAATGACTCGAACAAGTGTAAACAATAGAATCAATTCCTATGTACCATCTGTTATACATGAAGCTTCCTATTTTATCCTACTTAATCCACTAGGTAGCAAGATGGAGCAGATTGATGATAAGAAATCAAATTTACAAGTAATCTTACTGTTCATTATATTCTTTTTATCACCTGACTTTTTATGGACAGTTAGATGGCCATATTTATGAAGAATATACGCAAGTTGTTTATGTCTGTACTCTAATGAGGATAACTATCTCATCCCTTCTTTGGGCCTCCATCTTTGTTTATCAAACCACTATTCCCCTAGCAATGTTTCCAAGTTATAAAATACTGTTGAAATTTCTATTCATTTATCACTATATAATTTTATTGGCCACTGCTTAAAATCTAGTCCAGGCTCTATTTTTGTATCCTATGATTTAATCTTAAATAAGCATTTGATTTAATCTTAAATAAACTGACTAAATTATTAGGTCAGCCGTCACTCTTCTGTGGGAAAGCATGTTGATGTTTTGCTTTTGATATTGAAGTCAGTTATTTATCTCAGTTGTTCAAATTTAAGATTAGTCTTTCCTGTCATTAAAAGTAAGGGAGAGATATTTTTAAATGCACTTCTTATCCATTTAAAAACATATGTTGAGTACCTTTATTGCCATCAAACTTCATGTTAGATATTTGAGCAAAAAGTACTGTTAAAAGTTGGAATATGTCCAAAAAGAGTCAGACTTAACATTACAAAGTGATGAAGGCATAACATAGAGGGTCAAGATGTAGGAATTCACAAAAAGCAGCAAGAAATTATACCTGTAAATATCAATTACACAGAACAGACATAATCTCAGCAATATTTTACTGAAGTGAAACAGTTTTATCTAGAAAATATGAGATAGACAAGAAAGATATTGCACAGCAAAGTAGGAATATGAACAATTTTAAAGTGGATTACACAATAGCAAATATTTTAAGAAAACATTTAGGGCCGGAGCAATAGCACAGCGGTAGGATGTTTGCCTTGCACATGGCTGATCTAGGACAAACCTCAGTTCGATCCCTTGTGTCCCCTATGGTCCTCCAAGCCAGAAGCAATTTCTGAGCACATAGCCAGTAATAACCCCTGAACATCATCAGGTGTGGTCCAAAAACAAACAAACAAAAACAACAACAACAACAACAGATTTAAAGGAATTAAATTAAGGAATTAAAAAAAATGTTCTAAAGCAACAAAACCTGGTTTATAAAACTGACTTTACCATGGCAGCGATGACATGTAGGGGGATTATGTTCAGTGTGTTTGTGTGTACATGTGTGTGTGAATATACATGAGCATGCTCTGAGACAATGTGGAGGAAGCAGGTACTCTCAAATAGGGTGGTGTTATAGCATGGTATTGACAAAACCCTAATCATTTGCTGCATTGTAAATCCGAAAGACTAACATAAAATTTTTCAAAAAGAAAAATGAAAGAGGTGAATTATGGGAAGATGACTCTTATCTGTTCACTAGATGAGAATGCACATAAGCATTAAAGTACTTATTGGAGTAAGACCAGAACAGTAGAATGTGGTACTGCTGATGTGAAATGATGGCCAGCAACAAAAGAAAAGAGCTGGAAAGAAATTGAAAGGTAGAAAGAGTTAATAAAAATGAGAACAGATGAACTTTTACCCTACAATCTCAAAAAATGTTTTCCTATGTTGTAAGGCTTTTGCATGTTATAAATTTCTATCTACAAATTTGATGAATAGTAAGACAAATATGTACAAAATTCTTGAGCCTGAGTATTTTAAAACCATTTTGCAGGCAACAATATATCATTGTAGGGTCTTCTGAAATATCACAACTGTTAATGCAGTTGCTTTGCAATCATCAGAACTGAACTGGAGGCCAGAGTGATAGCACAATGGTAGAATGTTTGCCTTACACGTGCCAACCCAGGACAGTGCTGGGTTTCATCCACAGCATCCCATATGGCTCCCAGAGCCTGCCAAGAGGGGTAACTGAGTGTAGATCCAGGAACATAACCCCTAAGCATAACCAAGTATAGTCAAAAATTAAAAAAAAAAGAAAAGAAAAGAACTGGATTATCTTCCTAGCAGCCTCATTGTTTCTGGGCATATCAAGGGAGTGATCCCTGAAAACAAACCCAAGAGTAAGCCCTGAGCACATCTGGGTGTGGCCCCCAAATCAAATGAAAATAAAGAACAATGAACCATTATAAACTAAGATGAGAAGAAAATGACCATCATTACTTTAGAAATTCTTAACATAAAATGAGATCATTTATTTCATGTAATTATTATGAATAAATGCAATTATCTTCCTGGTGAACAGAAAAATGCTATTAATGTAGAATATTTTAAAGAGTTTTAATCAAATATGCAGGATCTACAAATTTGGGTCAAGTCTCTATTTCTCAGATAATGACTGAATAATCTGGGAAGTACAGAAAACAAAGTAATCTGTGGAAAAAAATAATTGCCTAATTTTGCCTATTGAAGTCTGGTGTGTTTTGGAAAGGTCTTGTCATAAGTGCTTTGGGTATGTGGGCCATGTGCTGAATTAAACATTGAATGGCTGACGCATCAAATGGCATTAGCTTCAATGTTTCATATTCATGACTTCTACAAGATGTTTAAACAAATGCCAACACTTTTATCCAGGGCAAAAATGCAAAGTCCTAAAAACCCCTTTGGGAATTCATGCAGCAAATTCAAATAGAATTGGAACTGTGAACTTTTCCTAAACCCGTATTGAGTTAATCTGCAAAATTTCCAGTTTTTTTTAAATCAGGACTTATATTCACAATAGCTACAATTTTATATCAAGAAATAAACACTTTTTTGATGATTAGATGAAGCAAGATATTCAATAGGGTCCCTTATCATTCACATTTAGTTCAGCAAGCAAGTAATACATATGTAGTTTCAAATGGTACATAGACAATACAAAAAAACAGTGAATAAAAAGGGAAAATGATCCAGCAATTTCTGGGTTAGAAGTCTCATTTTTATAACTCTAATTATATTTTACCATGCTTAAATGAAATTGAGGTCTAAGAGTTTACTAATTGATATAAGAAATTACCTGACAGGTAAATATATAGGCTGGAATGGAAAACAATGGAAAAAAGAATAAGGCAAGTACAAGCAAGCACTTTTTTTAAATAAATACTTTAGTTGAATCACCATGAGATAGAATTACAAAGTTGTTCATGATAGTTTCAGTCAATAAATATGCAAAACCCTTCATCAGTGCACATTTCCCATGACCCTTTTCTCCTGGTTTTATCCATCTTTCCTATGACCTCTCCTCTGCCTGCCTCTATGGCAGACATTTCTCTTTCTTTCTCTCTCTCCTTCTCCCTTTCTTTTATTCCTTTTGGACACTGTTGTTCACAATAATCTTACTGAAGAGTGTCATACATATTGCTTTCTTATTTTTCAGCAACCAGTTCTGGTCCAGAGTGATCATTTCCATCTATCATTGTCATAGTGGTTCGTTCCTTCCCCTAATTGCACTCTCCCACTATTTTTGCAGCTTACTACCATGGACTGGTTCTCCTGGCCCTCTTTCTCCATTTGTTATAGTTTGGTTTTTTTTTTTTTGTTTTTGTTTTTTTGCTTTTTGGGTCACACCCAGTGATCCTCAGGGGTTACTCCTCGATATGCACTCAGAAATTGCCCCCTGGCTTGGGGGCCATATGGTATGCCGGGATATCAAACCGCGGTCTGTCCTAGGTTAGCATGTGCAAGACCGTCGCTCTACCGTCTGTCACCGCTCCGCCTCTTCTTCATTATATTTAAATATTAATACCATAGTATATTTTAATATCCCATAAATAAATAAAACTTTATTTAACCTCACAATAGCCTTTAGTCTAAAAATGTATTTGGTTGTCATTTAGATTTTCAGTTAAATTTCTTTGCAAAACACTTTTTGGTATATTTCTCATTCTAATTTATTTTGTAAGCATAATACCGATTATAGCTTTTACAGTTTTGACCTGTATCTGGGTAATACACAATGTAAAGCTTGTAGAAAATTATTAGTTCTTAATTTGTAGAAAACACTTAGTTTCACTGAAATAACACATTTGATGAAAAAGCAGTTGTCTATAACAGAATTATTTTTTCTTTTTAAGATTGAAGACATGGGAGGTATCTAGAATTAAAAGTCTTATTTATTTAAATGGGTAATGAAACTGCTGATCTTTATCTTAATCTTATAATACTGTAAGAATAATTCCATATTTTCTTCTTCCTCAACACTAAAATATAAATGCTTCTGTTGGTCACATATACTACATCTTTTTAATATTGAGAGTATAACTGGTTTTTTTAAACATATCACACCTACCACCAAACTGCCAATATTCCTCCATAACAACATATATTAATCTTCTGAACCACTATCCCTTTCATTGGCAACTTCGATTCTGCCATACGAATAAAAGGGCTTATTCTTTTTAAATATTGTCTATCCTCTTGCTGTTTCTTGTTTGTTTTGTAGCCTTCTCTCTAGCAGTGCCTACAGGGTATTCTACACAGTATTGAGATCACACCATGCCATGTTCTGTTTGGAACCTTTGTTTATGTCTCTATCTACCATATGTGAGTGATAATATTGGAATAAATATTTATCATTTTCATTTATTCTCTTTTGATGACACCTTCCTGTCACATTCATGTAGTAAGAAAAGGCAATAGTTTGTGTGTGTATATTTGCTCTCTCTTTAATATAGATGTAAAACTTCTTTATCAAACCTTCTCTCATCTGCTGTTAGGCATTTAGTCATCTCCAGATTTTAGCTATTAAAAACAGTACTACAATAAACATCGAAGTACATATACATTTTCTGATAAGTGTCTTTATTTTCTTGGATCCATACCTAGTTGTGGAATTTCTAGATACAATGGTAGTTCTATTTTTTTTAATCTCTAAGGATTTACCTCAGAGTCTCTGTGAGTTTTTATTCCCACCAACAATAAATGAAGACTTGTAATTCCTATGTTTTCCCATTAACACTATTTTTTGTTCATATTAAAATCATTCTCGTTGATATGAGTTGACACCTCACAGTTATTTTAATATATTTTTCAAGATTAATTAGTGAAAAATAATTATTTTCTTAAGTTCCTGTTGAGCATCAGTAAATCTTTAGAAATGAACCTGTTTATTTTCTTGTTTTATTGTTGTTGAGCTTTCTGAGATTATCTGGGATTTTAAGGGCATTGTCAATAGCTGTGTGGATATTTTTTTCTAATTTATAGGATGTCTTTTATTTTAGTGTAAATTTTTGTAGTGTAGATGCTTCATATCTTAATGCAACTGTACTTGGTTACCTTTTCTTGTGTTTTTCTTGAATAAACATTCAAAAATATATTAAAAAAGTACAAAATTTTATTTTTATTTTATTCAAAAAGAATAAAAAATTCTTTTTCTTAAGAATAAAATAACTATAGATACATTTGAAGCCACTATTATTAAGTCTGGCTTATTTTTGATGCATATTATAGGTGTGAATATTTAATCAATTTTTAATTAAGTTTTGTAGGCAGCATTTTTTTGGTACCCAGTTTTACAAATACCTTTTGCTGAAAAGTATTGCTTTCTCTTTGTTTTGGTTACTTTGTCATAAATTAACTGACTGTATATTAGAACTCATTATTGAGTACTCAATTTCATTCTATAGGTTCAAGTGTCTATTCATATTCCAGTACCTTAGTTTTAATAATTAAAACATTAGATTTGGGCTAAAAGTGAAATACCAAGATATTCCTATCTTCTTTTTCTTTGCATTTCTTTTTCTATTCTGGAGTTTCCATTTGGTGGTTCTTGAAGAACAGCATTGAAATTTCAATAGAAATTTATTTAAATCTATATAAAGTTGTTGGTAAGACGACCAATAATGTTCATTCTTTCCATCCATAAGCAGGGAATATTTTTTATGTTTTTGTTTTCCTGCAATTTGTTAAAATATTGACTTAGAATGTTTTTTTTTTGTTTTGTTGTTGTTGTTGTTGTTGTTGTTTTTTGGTTTCGGGCCACATCCAATTCTACTAAGAGCTTACACCTGGCTCTGCAGTCAGGAATTATTTCTGATTAGGTTCAGGTGATAAGGATCCAATTGGGGTCATCTGCATGCAAGGCATGTATGTGCCTTATCTACCTTTCAATATGTAACTCTTATGTTTATTTGTTAAGTTGATTTCTAAGTACTTTTCGATTACTTTTTGATTCTTTTCGAATACACTTAAAATGCGATTTAAATTTTTATTTGTATTCTAATTCATCATTTGGAATTAAAGTATATTTTTACTCACTGGTTTTTGGCATGCAAATTATTGCATAGTTTAATTGGTTCTTACAGCATTTTTGATAGCTTTTTGGGTTCTCTATGTGTACCATCACGAATTCCTTTAATTTACTCATCTACAAATTTCCTCTGTCTCTGAATTCTAATACTATTCTAAATGTTATTGGTGAAAATGAACATCCTTATCTTTTATTTGAACTTATAGGGAACACTGTGTTTTATACTACTGAGTATGATTTTTGTTGCAGACTTACCAATGTAGTGTAAATTCCTTCCTACCAACTTCTTTGTTGATGGCTTTGTAATAAACAATGGTTGAATATTTTCAAAAGATTGACCTTCATATAATCATATACTTTATCTTTTGTTGATGGAATGCATTACACTAATTTATTTGCATATGCTAAACCATTTTTGTTTCCCTGAAGTACATTTAAATAAATTATGATTTACAAATCTGTAAATGTACTTTTTAATTCAGTTCAGTAAGAGTTCTTTGACATTATCATCAGAGAATTGTTCAATAATTTTCTTTTTCAGTAATATCCTTCCAGATTCTGGTATCAGAGTAATAATGACCATAACAGTGGTCATTATCATTAATTATGTTAATTAATTAATCATTAATTAATTACAAGAATGATAATTTATTTTATAAGATAATGAGAAAGAAAGGACATATTTGAAGATTTTGTAAATACTAACTTTATTAGTATCTAAACAAATATGACTTTAGCAGTAAAAAAATACCTGTTTTTTTTCCTTAGGGGAAATTTTTTGGTTATTCTTTCAATGTTCTAGCTAGTTCTTGGTTCACTCAAATTTTGAATTTTACTTCCAGTTAGATATTGAAAAGTTATATGAATTTAAAATGTTTTTTATGTTCTTCAAGTTGATGCAATTGTTATTATCTCTAATTATGGAATTGAATTTTGAAAGGATATTTAGTTTTATTTCCATCTTCTATAGGTGTTTGTAATTTAACTCAGGATGCATCATTGAGACTGTTGTTTATGGAAAGACTTTGGCTTTGGCTTTGGGAAGCTGAGGTTGAGCCTGAACAATTGGCAGTAGAAAAGTCTATAAAATTATGCAATGGTCTTTAAAGGTATAAAAGTCTGATATAGTACATTCTTCAGATATGTTTTACTTTGGCACTAATATTTGATCCAGGAGTTAGACAACAAAAATCCACTAAAATCAACATAATTCAATTCTATGCTGTTTGTGCTGTAAAGTTCCTGTGGATCTATTCACTTATGCCTATCTATCACTTGCTCAGCCTTTGGATTTTTGATATCATGGCTATCACCATAAATAAAAACTAAATCCTGGGCCATATTTCAGGAGCTCTAAATGTTGGTACTCTAGCTGTTGCTATAGATAACTCATAACATCAAATGCCAAA
>PVKC010048052.1:0-10947 GCA_004027635.1 Crocidura indochinensis | reverse complement strand
GATATTAAATTTGTTACAATTCTTTCATCTCCCATCTCTGTTTCTGTTCTCTTTTCCTCTGGGAAGTTGAAGGGAAACTGCTTCAGTTTCTCCTCCAATGCAACTTGATAGCACCTGAAACAAGCCATACTAGTTGCATTAATAATCAATGTCAAATTTACAATAGTTTGGCAATTTTTTGACTTTACAATGAAGAAAAATCAATAGATATTCAGTAAAATGTATTTTGATTTTTGATCTTTTTCTAGACTATAGATATATGGGAAAATATTTTGTCCTAACACTGTGTAACAGCAAAGAATTCCACCTCTCAATCACATGCTCATGGGGATGAAAACACTGTGTTCTCAGAATTTTTTTTGAATGTTATCATTTCTTTTTGGTATGCCATCATGTCTACAAAATTTCTATCTGTCTTCTGTCTCTGGTGGAAATAGAATGAAAGCTAACTTGAGATAATTGTAGATTAATATAAGTGTTTTGAACATGTCACAGGTAAGGTGAACATAATAGGGTATGGCTGAACTATGATGCTTCAAAGGGGAGATATGTTGGGTATGGGGACTCTCTCCATCAGTGTTTGAAGATGCTGGGTGATATTCATGGCAATCCTGGTGATGAAGGCCTGACAATTGTGTGCTCAGAGTCGTTTGTGGGGCCATTTGATATGGGAGATCCTACTTGGGCCTCGTACATAATAGGCATATATTCCAACTCTGAATTCTCTGATCCATAAAATAAGCTCCTAAGGAGATAGCCCCCAAAATGGGACTTCTCAAAAGAGAAAGAATTAAAAAGAGCCTAGTAGAATCCTAGAAAAAAATGCTTAGAGAATAAATAGCAGAAAAACTGATAAGGAGGCAATTATCACCTGCAGACCAAGTATAGACATAAGCAAACAGAACCTTATGTTGTGAAAATAGCTGGGGACACACTGAAAATGGGCACGTAATCATGCTATTAACTGGAGAAACAAGAACTAATTACACAGACTAATGTTCTTGGGAGTATTTTGTTGTGTATTTCTTCTTACAATGTGTCAACTAGAAAAGATTTTCAGTAAAACCCAACTGGTGGTGTTCCTTAAACTGTTAATATCTGCATGTCCCAGATGCTCAGATTTCTGTGTGCAGAATTTTTAACAGTGCAGTGAATGCTACTTTTCTCTATATGCTGTTTCTGAATGACAATAGTACACAAAAGAACTTTGCATATTCATCCAACTATATCAACTCCATAAAAGCAAGAGTCACTTTATTAATTAAAATATTACATTAGGCCAAAAAAGATAGTACAGCAGGTAGGACACTTGCCTTGCACGTTCCATCCCCAGCACCACATATGGTCTCCCAAACTTCTCTGGAGTGGTCTTTAAATACAGACTCAAGAGTAAGCTTTGAACACTGCTGAACTCACCCCAAAGAAAGATGATTATAATTGGCTAGGCGTGTCAGTGATTTGGAAGTATACAGTTTACAGGGCAATGAAATGATTCTAATGGTTTTACTTAGAGGCTTCTTATAAGATAACCTGTCAATATAATCTTATCAAGAACTTGTGAAAATGTATGAATGATAAATGACCTACATAGTATTTGGCTCCAGAATTAAACAGGAATGCTGTCAATACCTGTTTACTTAAATGTCTACAATACATCACCCTTAATCCACTTCATTAATCGTTAAACACTGACATTTTCATTATGCTTGAAAACTATATAATTGTTGTGTCAGGTGCTTTTTTGTAGGTTGAGTTAGTGGGAGTGGGGAAGAAAACTTCTGAGGAATAGTGACCGTTCTGACAAGATAGTGGGGATTCTAGAGAAGTGGTTTTTTTTTCAATAGCTAAGGAAGCCACCAGAACTGGTCAGCTACCTTCACAGTTTTCCAAGGTGTTGGGGAGGGAGGGCTGGGGCGTGGAGTGTAGGGATGAATTTGAGGGTACTGATCGACAGGTTGTTGGAATTTCCCCCTATGAACCAATTTTTTTCCTAAAACATTTTGTTGAGTTTCATAGTTGAAAAGAGTTCTGGAGTCTATCTTCAGATTCAGAGCCCTACTTAGGCTTCTGATTTCCAAGTCCCCGATGGTTCTCTGAATCTCTGTTTTTTATCTGTAAAGTGCTCATTAATACTTATATACAAGTCTAATATGACCAGGAAGATCTTAGCACTAGGCCTGACAAAGTCTAAAATAATAAGCCTTTCTATCCTAAATGTCCTTATAACTTTAAAATGCCATTCTTTCTATATATTTTATGACATGTTACTTCTCCTTTACTTATTTTAAATAATCTCCATAATTATTATTAAATGTTTAAATAAAATAGGTTAAATCCATTTGAAGAATGAAAAATGACATTATCTTACTTATATATATAAAACCAGAAGGAATCATACACAAGCAGATCACAAAACCCATTATAATTCATGTGTATGTTGGCAAAGTTTCCAGATGCAGTCACTCTGTCTCCCCAAATTTTATTTCTCTACATGCCATGAACAATTAAGAATATAGTTAAATAAAATGAATGTATGCTTGCCATTAGAATGAATAAATATACATATATTTAACAAAAGTTCTGCAAAACCTGTATTTTAAACTACGAACCATCCTTCAAAGAACAATGAGTTAAGCAGCTCAACTCTTTTCTATAATAGATGTTGGAGAGATCTTATAGTAAACTCCTAAGTCAATTCTTCCAGGATGTCTAGTGGAAATCAAACTAGAATATACAACAGAATCACTGCTGGGTTTATATTACATTGCTTGCTTGATCCAATCTACAGTTTCAGATTCCTGGAGCTTTGGCTTTTCTATAAATGCTCCAGTTATTTTATGTTCTGTAGGTCCAGAGAGCATGTCTTATCAAGACCTGAAAGCTAAAATTCCCAATCCAGAAACTTTTAGGAAATATTACATGCATGTTGTCAAACAATAAGAAATAGTAGAACCCTGGAATGTTGGGATAGTAGCAGAAACAATCCAGAACTTAAAGTAGGCTGTGATTTTGGTGAGGAATACAACAATGAATGAACACTGATACTCTTACTGTAAAATTTATTTTTGTTAGTTTGTTTGCTTTGTCTTTGGGCCACCACCCGGTGGTGCTCAGGGGTTACACCTGGATATGTGCTCAGAAATCGTTCCTGGCACAGGGGACCATATGGGACCCTTGGGCTCAAACCCAGGTTTTCCTGGATCAGCTGCATGCAAGGCAAATACTCTACCGTTATGCTATAGCTCTGGCCCCTGTAAAATTTATTTTAATGTGTTTAAACCTAGAGACAAAAACTGTTTTCCTCAATCTACCTTCTCAGACTATTCTTGTAATAAATGACTCACCTGTTATACCTAAATAAAAAGAATTATATTTTCCAGTTTCTCTACTCAGCTGTAGACTTCTTTTCCTGTTAATGGGCAAGACATAGAAGTTCATATTCTCCCAGAGATTCCCCTGGCCTGAGAGATGACTCTCTTCAACTGCCTCTGATAGGGAAAAGAAATACCAAGTTGTCAAATTCACCTAGGTAATAGGACACAGCCTTAAGGTTATAAACAAAAGTTGTCAGAATTCATTTTTAAATTCTCTTGGAGACACTGTCAGACAAATCAAGAGTCTGGTGAGTTGATTCAGATGGAAAATGATAGTTGTCAAGCAGGTGATGTCAGTCTTTGCCCATCAGAGTCAGGCTCCAGATGAGCCAGGGTACACATCGCGCCATGTTTTTCCTTGGAATAAACATAGCTGTCTGTCATAGCTACACTTGGAAGGAGCAGTTAACTTACATACAGACTTCACTTGAATCAATCAAAGGTCTTGGTGCAGTCTTCAGCTGTGGCCACATGTCTGCTCCTATCTAGGTTCAAGACAGCAGATATATCATTTAATATTTTGCTGCCTATATTCCAGGCCAGAATTAGCAAATTCTCACCACAATTTAAAATTTCCCAGCTCCTTGAGATAGAAAAAGATGATACTTTATGATTAGGTAGAGAGAGAAAATTTCAGAAACCAACACTCTGTGTCCCATGGGTTTATAGGTTAAAAAAAAAAAAGTAGTAGTGCCTTGTATAAGAACTTAAGAACTTAAGGTCCTCTACCTGCATGGTGGCTGGAAGCTATTCCAAAAGTGGTCTCAAATTATGTTGGAATACTAATTTGCTGCATATATCTTGCTAGAAATAATATTGGCATCTCATCTTGAAAAGACATTTTTTCTTCATTGACCTATAAATTTATCTTTCTGTCTTGAGAATTATCTGCTGTTTCAGCATGTCCTTCTGTTGTATGACACTATAGTCCTAGATATTGAGGTATATAGATAGAAAATTAGGGCAGGATAGCAGCAAGCAAGAAAAAAAATGGCAGAACTTTCCAGGCAATACTCAGAGGGTCTGGATCTTGCCACCAAATGCTTTAATACTCATACCTGGTGATGGAATGCTACTTGGGCCCAAATGTGCATGAGCCTTTCAAGGTTACACACTCTGGATTCGGCATAGGTGGTGGTGGGAGGGCAGGGTCATATGGAAATCAGAGGCTAAACTCAGAGCTTGAAGATGTAAGATACATGTTTCAGTTTTAAAGCCAGCCCTTTCCAAAGCCCATAGGGGTGGTGTGCAGCATATAGGTTTTGCTCTCTCTTTGTTATCGATAAAGCAACTGGTTTGTTTCTAGAGTCCAGCAGTTTAGGTAGAAGAGGACCCCAGGGGCAGGGAATCTAATGTTCCTTATTGTGGCAGTGTATATGACAGCTAGCCCAGTACATCTCTCCTTTTGTTATTTAGCACCTGGACTCTGCATGCTCTCATAGCAACCTTGTTTTAGGGTTCTCATTCCTGCGCACTATGCTTTCTCAGGGATCAGAGACAACCTATTGCTCTCAGGTCTCCTCTAAGGCTCTTTAACAGTAGCCCCCGGCTAACAGCAGCTTTAGCATACAACCGTTCTCTCTCTCTATCTATCTCTCTCTGTCTCTGTCTCTCTCTTTCTCTCTCTCGCTCTGTCCTTCCCTCACCACAGGCCTCTGCCCTCTTCCCTGCTTCTCAAGTGCCTTGGGGCTAGTCAGCCTCCCTAGGCAATAGCATCAGCTATGGTAGTTCCTCCACATTTGTGCTTTCAGCTCATCTTCAGCATGAGTTGACTCTCACAGCAGCTTCTCTAGCACTCACAGGGAAGGGAATGACACTAGCACAGAGTGCAAAGCCTTAAAACAGACAAGTATCCAAGATCTTACTGTTTATCTTACAATTGAAGTTCCTGTTGTTTTTACCTAAGCCAAGGATTCCTTCTCATTCTGATACCCCAAACCTGCCAAAGGCTTCATTGTGATAGGGAGAAATGCCTAATACATTTACTATAAGTTCTGTACCAAACATACAAAGGCAGAAATTAGGATATTTTGATTTTAAAAAAATCTGTAAAAATAGTGTTTTTGACCCCTGATAAAGATGATAATTGGAGGTGACTGGAGAGATAGTTACAAGATTAAGGCATTTGCCTTGCATGTCACTGACCTGGATTCAATCTTTGGCACCACTGCATGCGGTCCTCTGAGCACCAACAGAGGTCGCTCCTGGGTTAATAGACCTTGCACTTGCAGGATTTGGTCCCCAAAGTCCCTTCCCCACAAAATGGTGGTGATGAGATACTTCAGTGGGTAGAGCCCTTGCCTTTCAAGAAACCAACCTAGGTTCAATTACCTAGCACTAACAGGAGTGAACTCTGAGTGCAGAAACAATAGTAAGCCCTGAATTCTGCTCGTTAAAGCCCAACACACAAAACTAAAATAAAACTAAAGACAAAAATTATGTCTAGCACTTATTGTGTTTTGTCATTAAAATTTAATAATAATTAATTTGGGCGGATTTGTCTAATAGGTGATAATATGAAACTTTTTACCTATACCTCTCTGATACCTTCCTTTTCCTTCAACCCTTACTATCTATCTATACATCCATTCATCTATCTTTTCATAGATTTCTTAGTAGAAACAAATTGTTTATATTTTAAACTAGATGCTTTGAACAGAAAGTTCACATTTATATTTATATAAAATTTCTTTTTTTCTTTTCCTTCATATATTCCAACATGTGTAAATGTGTAAAGCTCTATTCTGACCCTTAGTCTTATAAAGAGCTTGTTTGTATTTACCATGTAAAATTTTCTGACAGGTTTTTTTGCTTAAAATTTAAATATTTATGCACTCTAGAAGAAGGTCATCTATTTATTTCTAAGAAATAATATGCCTATTGCTATCATTTTATCTTCAGAAAATCAAGGAACTTATTTTACTCAAGGTAAAAATAAGCGAAGCCAGTTCATTCTGATACAGTCTGTGTCTTAGATCTCAGCATAGAGCCTTTGGTGGGATACATATTGGAAGTAAAGACAGCTACAGTGTGAGGGAATATCTAAGCACACATGCAGTTAGAAGAAAACCATGTAAATCTATTGGGGAATAATTGGTGGGTTTTCCAAAAGTAAGTTAGCAGGGGACTTTGGGAATAATCATTGATTAGGTGTATGGATGGTCAGTAGTTTCATAGAGAAGTCATGGTAGACTAAAGCTCTGAGAAACTGGAAATTCTCCAAGCGTCTGAGAGAGCAACAGCCTTAAGTAAACCATTGATATGTAATTTGCATCTTAAACAACTGAACACAAATGAATGAAGGTGGTACGGAAACTATACAGTTCATTTTAGTGTTAGATACAATTGCCCTTCAATTCCCATACTCCTAAATAGTATATTTGGAAGGAAAAAATGCCAATTACAATAAAGTTCTGTAGACATATATCAATGTCTTATACATGTACACTGAAATTATAACAGGGAAGTTAAATGAACTCTATAGAGAAATCTAACGTAACAAGGGAACCATCTTTCCTTTTTCCAGTGTTTTAAGTAGAGGCTCAGCACTCTGCACAGTTCAGAGGAAGATAGACCTCCAGGAAGCATTTGAAAATATGAACTTTCTCAGATTTTTTTATACTGGTTCTCTTTCAATACTGTGTCCTGCATGTTAGCTGTCTTATAGCAGGTTCAGTGTTCCTTCTTGTGAGATTCCACAGTGCATTTAACTGATAAAAATGACTCATAAAGATTTAGAACCTAAAAAATCTCAACCTATATCTTCTTATGTTCTTTCTTAATCTAATTTTGATACTCTTGTAAAATATATTTTCATAGAGAAAGTCCCTAGCAGATAACTAACTACTTTCCTAACTCTTCATTGTCCTTACATAGTAAATAACTTAAATATCACAGACGAATTTGGAATATAATTCAGTATATGTTATTATATGATGTAATGGTCAAGAACATTCTAGTTGTTTTGTTTTGAGGCCTTACCTGGCAATACTCAAGAATTACTCTCTACTCAGTACTCAGGGGTCACTCTCTGTAGTGCACAGTGATTAGTGTAGTATCTGGTATTGGACTAGGACTTCCCATATGCAAAGCTTTGGCTCAAGCCCTTTGAACTATCTCTCCATCCCCATTCACTAACCTTTCACTGGTTGTGCTTTTTCTTTACTTAGGTATATTTTCAAATTAGTCATATATTTCATTTCTCTACTACTTTTTCCCAAAACCTTCTCATGCAGAAATTCTTCTCATTCTATCATTCAAACTCTACTAGTCACCCTGTGTACATCTTGGCCTTCAAATACACAAACTAGGCCTAAACTAATAATATATTTAACTGATTTGTAGTCCAGATTAGATTTCCTTTTGTGGTCTCAGGATTACATTTCCGTTATAATAAAAATGCCTAGTTAAATGGAAAGGTATTGAAATAGGTAGACCAATAAGCTACCAAATAAGTCGACAAGCTTGCTATCTGCTTTAATTGATAGCAAAATTTAAAAGATATATTTTATATATAATTTATGTTTTTAGCAAGGTTAAAAATGTTGTGTTAGATAAAATAAACAAGCAATATTTTAACTTGAGCTTTATTTCTACATTTCTCCATTATACAGAACCTAGACTATAAATATTAAATAAATTTCCATTTAGTGTAGTTGAAAATAAATTACTACATGTGCAAAATCTAGAAGGGAAATAGTTTTATTATACAAATTATAAATGTGTTTTCCTAAGGCCATAAGCAAAATCTCTGGAATAGAATCTGCTGTTAAGGCAGCAATTACCACAAAATGGGAACAAATTGGTTAAGCTAGTAGGTGAATTTATCCAATTCCAATAATAGCACTAACAAAATTAGAGGACTGGTTTTCAAAAAGTGCTATCATTAAGAGGAGAAACTAAGAGGGATGATCCATTGTTAATGATTGTGTCTAATGTTTAAGCTTAACTTGTTTTACACAAAGTGTAGGACTGACTTTATATCCTCAGAAAATTTTATGGAAAAATTCATAATTCTACCAGTTAGCATTTGACATGATGATGTCATCATGATAAAAATATTTTTTTTTGTGGTTTTTGGGTCATACCCGGCACTGTGCTTTTTAACTGTTGATGTATTGATTAACCTTTCGTACATTTATGTGATTTTTTTAGTGGTGTAAGTTAAAATATTCCTCTAGCTATACTATTTTATTATAAGCTTTGGGAGCAAAAGAGCCTGCTTCTTTTTGAAGTAAGATGTAAAATATAAAAAAGATTAATTGGCATATGAAAATTTAGAGATGTGCTTTTGATAATTGATGCTTTTTAGGTTTATTTATATTTGAAAATGATTTCTCCTCAGCATCTTAAATCTCATTTTATTAAATTGCCCATTTTTATAAGATGTTAAATTTAGAATTAAGATCATGACTCTGTGTGAGGGTAAAGAGCTAATGAATATTTTGTCTAACTAGATTTTATATTATTTTATAATTGTGTATAGTGTCATCATATTAGACCTTGAATTGCATCATATTAAAAAAATAACCAAAGAATGAAAATAGGACTTCTACATTCAATTGGGTTTCTTGAAGAACATGAAAAAAGTGGTCATTTGTTGCATAAAATTATAGATTTTGAAATTTTCTATCTTCACCTCCTCATTCTCTGGTCTGTTTTGTCTTGTGGCAGCTTCAGAGTTTCTCAGACACCAAACTTCCAGGAGTTTGTCCCTGTAAACAACGTGTATAACTTCCTCCCTGTCACCTTCTCTTGATATCTCTCCTCCAGAATCTAAGTTCAAAGATTCTTAATCTAGCAAAACAAAGACTCATTGGGAAAAAAGGCAAGAAAGAACTGATCAAGGATAGACTTCCCCCCTTTCCTCCTTTCCTCCTTCCCTCCCTCCTTTCCCTCCCTCATATTTCCTCCCTCCCTTCCTATCTTTCTCCCTCCCTCCCTTCCCCCTTCTCCCTTTCTCCTTTCCCTTTTCCTCCCTCCCTTCTTCCCTCACTTCCTTCCTTCTTCTCTCCCTTCCTTCCTACCTTCTTTCCTCCGTTCCTTCCTTCTTCCCTCCCTCCCTTCCTTCCTCCTTTCTTCCCTTCCTTCTCCCTTCTCCCCTCCTCCCTTCTCCCACCATCCTTCCTTCCTCCATTTCCCCTTCTCCTTTCCTCCCTCCCTTCTTCCTTCCCTTCCTTCCTTCCTCTCTTCCTTCCATAGATCTCTCACTTTTATTGTTTCTTAAGTACTTGATTTTTGGTCACTACTTTAAGTAGGGTAGATTCTTTGGTCCCTTCTCCTCTAATTAATTATTTATTTATAAGACTGTAACCATTTTTTGGGGCCCGGGAGATAGCATGGAGGTAAGGTGTTTGCCTTTCATGCAAAAGGGCATCGGTTCGAATCCCAGTGCCCCATATGGTCCCCCGTGCCTGCCAGGAGCAATTCCTGAGCATGGAGCCAGGAGTAACCCCTGAGCACTGCCGGGTGTGACCCAAAAATAAAAAACAAAACAAACAAAAAAAAATAATGTGACCATTTTTTTGTATTGACATTGTAACTGACCACTTTTTTTGTATTGGTTTGTTTTTTTCTAGGAGGTTTTTGTGCACATGGACTCTTGTATCTTCTCTCTCTCTCTCTCTCTCTCTATATATATATATATATATATATCACCATGTCACCTATAAATATAGTTTGACTTACTCTTTACAATTGAGATATTCTGATTTCACTTTCTTGCATGATTGTTGTTGCTGAGATTTTAATACAATGTTGAACAAGAGGAGAGACTCTGCACATCCTTGCTTTTTGGTTGATCACAGCAGGAATGATTTCAGTTTTTCACCATTAAGAATAATATTGGCTATGAGCTTTTTTATAGGTAGCTATTACTATCTTGAGGAAAGTTCCTTTCACCCCCGTGTGTATGTGTGTGTGTGTGTGTGTGTGTGTTTTATCACAAATTTGTACTGGATCTTTTCAAAAGCATTCTCTGCATTCATATGATCATATCATTTTATATTTCCTTTATTTATGTGGTATTTTATGTTAATTGAGTTGCATATACTGAACCATACCTTGCTTGGTATATATTTTAACATGCATACTTTATTTAGATAGTCACTAGTTTCATATCTGCTGTTCAGTTTATTTATCTTACCATGCCATGCTAGGGATTGTTAACTAGTTATTCTATTGAGTAAACCCTCAGGATGTAAACCTTCTGAGAAATAGTACAACCCATCCTCCCCCAATAAAAGAGATTTATGTAGTAATATTTTATTTTGAATTCAGAGGACAGACAGATGTGAAAAGGAAATAATCCCTGACCTAAGGGTAGGATACAATATGCAGAACAAAAAAGATAGGGTTTTCCACGTTTGTGGGCATTTGACTGCTCAGGATTTTAGAGAGGGAAATGGTAGATCCAGACACCACTGAGCACAATTTATGCTTAGTGAATAAGATATTTGTGAGGTGGGATCAATTCCTACATCTGGACAGGATACAAATTACAGGACAGAAACATGGAGTTTCTCCAACTTGAAGGCATGTGGCTGCTTGGGGGTTCAGGACATGGAACTTACTC
>PVKC010048051.1:0-10965 GCA_004027635.1 Crocidura indochinensis | reverse complement strand
AAAATCATAAAAAGATGCATGAAATGTTTATAGTTAATTGTTTACTATGGTGGCATGAATTAATTAGGTTTTGTTTTCTAGTCTGCTGATAATGAAGTGTTAAGTACTCTCTCTTCTATGGGGATTAACTTGACAAAGTTAGGCTGAGATTTCAAAGAACAGGCCCACTCAATATTTGCTTTCAACAAGTTGTAGTCTTGGAAACAAAAAAACCTCAAAGTTTATTGACACTTAAAAACTTTTAAGCCTGAAAAACAACTGTGAAAGGCTTGTAATTCATAATGGGCTCTAATACAATTTAATAAAACCTTAATATTTTCTGAGTATTAATGAAACAGTGCAAATACATATATAATTTATGAAAATTATAACAAATATTTCACCTATTATGTCAGTATTTTAAAATTAGTATTTGATGAAAATCTATCTGATAACATAATTTAAGCTATAATTAAAATCATACCCACATTTTGCTTTTTAAAAGTGATTATTTTTTGTACCAGAGAACCTATGGTGTTTAAGGTGTTACTGATTAAAGATCAATGCTTAGTTGAATGGATTTAGTGGCATAAAGAAAATGTATATCCCAGGAACTCATCAGTCAGCTCTGTCATATGATCAAGTAGACACTCATTTAAATCATAATGCTACTTCACAGTCATAGGGGATTTTATAAAGCTGGTATGTTTTTTGGGGGGCCAGCACACCCAGTGAAATTCAGCCTTTTCTCCTTGCTATAAACTTAGAAAATTCTCCTGGCTTGGGAACCATATGAGACACCGGGAGCTAACTGCAGTCTGTCCTAGTTTAGAATGTGCAAGGCAACCACCCTGCCACTTGTGGCACAGCTCTGACCCCAATCTGTATTTCTAAGTGTGGTATAGAAGCTTTATCTGCAACAAAGAGAGCAATCAGAATAGAGATTGAGCTTTATTATGCAACACTTTAGTACCTGAACTCAAAAGCACCCGACATTTTCTTTCTCAGAAAAGGGGAAATGTGATTACTAAGCTTTAAGTATGCTGTATATTAGATGACATTTCTGATCATAAGGAAAGGTACTTTCTAATCAAAAGTATAATTTCTGTACTTTGAAAGTCATCTCAGCAAGAATTATCTTCCCTTATCAAATTGTAGCACGTTATTGCTATCCTTTTTCAGATTTGTCAACAATTGTATTACATATTTTTCTGGTCCCTCATTCAGTGCACATATATTTTGGAGAATGATTTCTTCCTGCTGTACATATCCCTTAATACATAATGTTCATATCTTTGCCCCATACACTTTTCTAAGTATAAAGTTTGCGTCATCTGATATTAGTATGGCCACTCTAGCTTATTTTATGGGTGTTGTTTGCTTGGATGATTTTCCCCTAGCCTTTGATTTAGACTCTATGTTCCTTCTGATTATTTAGGTGTGTTTCTTTTCAGAAGCAGAAGGTTGGATTGAGTTTTTTGATCCGTTTAGCCAGTCTGTGTCTCTTATTTGGTGTTTAGTCCATTGACATTAAAAGAAAAAATTGTCATGGGATCTAGTGCCATCTTTGTGTTGAAATTTGGTGTGTCTGTTGGTCAGTCTTGTCTTATAGTAGGTCTTGAAGTTTTTTTTTTAAGTGCTTGTTTTATTTGGTACTATATTCACTACTCAAGTCCTAATCAATTGTGAAGTATTTGGTTAATAAAAATTTATTTATTTATTTTAAATATTTTTTATTTTGATCATAGTGGCTCACATATCTTTCACATTAGTATTTTAGGTACATATTAACATTGAATCAGGGGAATACTCACTACCAGGCTGATTTTGAGTCTGTAAAGTTTCTGAGCTGTTGTTTAGCTGTGAAGCATGTATATTTCCTTCAAGCATGAAAGTGATTTTGGCTAGGGGCAGTATTCTAGGCAAAGCATTTATTTCATTGAGTTTTGTCACTATGTCCCACCACTGCCTTCTGGCCTTGAGTGTTTCTTGTGACAGTTCTGCTGTAAATCTCAAGGATGCTCACTTCAAAGTAATTTTCCTTTTTGATCTTGCTGCTTTCAGTATTGTGTCTCTTTCTGTGGGACTCGTCATAGTGACTAGGATGCATCTTCGGGTGTTTTTCCTGGGGTTTCTTGTAGTTGGTACTCTTCGGGCATGGAAGATTTGGTCGCATGTATTCTTCAGCACTGGTAGTTTCTCTTGAATGATGTTCTTGACCATTAATTCTACCTGGAAATTTAGTTCCTGGGTCTCTAGTACTCCAATGATTCTTAAATTGTTTATGTTGAGCTTATCAAAAACTTCTATTTTCTTTTTTTTTTTGGGGGTGGGGGTCACTCCCGGCAGTGCTCAGGGGTTACTCCTGGCTCCATGCTCAGAAATTGCTCCTGGCAGCCTCGGGGGACCATATAGGGCACCAGGATTCGAACCGATGACCTTCTGCATGAAAAGCAAATGCCTTACCCCATGCTATCTCCCAGGCCCCAAAGACTTCTATTTTCATCTAATCTCAGGCCGCTGGGAAGAGCCAGGCCCAAAATGACTGCAGAGCACTTCTGAAACCCAGCAGAAATCAGCAGGGATCAGTCTGTGGATGGTTCGAGTCATCTCTGTAGCAGGCAAGTTCGCAGGTAGGAGTTCCGAAGAAATCCAATCTCAGGCCGCTGGGAATAGCCAGGCACAAGATGACTGCCACGCACTTCTCCCTTTTTTACAATTTCTATATAGCATTGTTGTGAGATTTAAATGTGAGTGCACAGCAAGTACAGAACCTGGAATTGAATATGAATATGAGCTGAATATGAGCACCTAGGAAGTGACTGCCATACTAAAAGTAACCAGATTTCTGAGTACATCATAAAATCTGCCAGCACCATGGAATGTAGGGTAATCATTTTTAGCTTCATGATTTCCAATACTAAACAAACTTCAAATTGTGATCAGGACTTAATCCTGGTTCTGTGCTTAAAACCATCCTTGTTTTTATTCTTGCTGATGATAGTTTTTCAGTGTCAAGGGTCAAACTCTAGACTTCACACATTGAAATAAAGTGCTCGACTGCTGAGCACTGAATTTGTTAGCCCTGCTAACATTAGATTCTCAATTATTATTCCTAGCTGGTTGTATTATTTTCTTTTATAACATATTTCATTTATTTAAGCACCATGATTATAAACATGGTCATCATTATCTAGTTGTTTTCTCATAGGAAGATAGCCTTATGTATAGCTGTAAAAAAAGAAAATGCCTATAAAATTTTTGTGCTATGGACTAAAGGAGAAATGTCCTACAGAAGAATGCAGAGTTTGAAAAATATATACCTAGCATAAGACAGTCTTCTGGACAAAGAAGAATCAGAATATTCGAATATTATTGGCTTTGGGAGTTTCTTCGGTTCTATTAAGCAATGTGGTTGGTAGCTAGTGGTTACCAGAGAAGTATTCCAGGCCAAAGGGAGAAATATAGTGAAAATTTCTAGTTTTCCTTGAGAATAGAAGGGACCAGGACTGGGAATTAGGGTCTATTAAAGCATCTGTTCAGGAACAGGGACACTAAGGCAGTCTGTTCTATATTGGAGAGTAGAGAGGAAGGGGGTGCATGGTACAAGACTCAGTAGCATGAGGGATTCCCTGGTCCTGAGAAGACTTCCTAGGAACTATGTAGAAAGAGGCTTCACTTATGAAATTGCTAGAACTGTGATTGTTAATTAAATCTGTACATTGGAAAAGGAAGCAATAGAAAGTAATGTCACTTTGAATCATAGTTTTGCTTTTCATTTGAGTCATTGAGCTCAGAGAGAAAAAGCATGAGAGAAAAACAAGTGTTCGAATTACTGCCTGTCCTAGACTATCTTTCTAGGATAGTAGTTTATCCTTCTACTTTGAGTAAAATGGTGAGGGGAGGTAATGCCTCTCAAACTATAGAACCAGGTTCCCTGGTGTCTTATCACATTCTGATTCTGTGGATTTGAATGGAGCCCATATTCTCCATCTCCAGTGAGTTCCCAGGTGATGGAGAAGCTATCCTAAACTCAAGGACTGTAAAATGTCAACAATGTTAGGTAAAGGCTTTAAAAATCATGTGCTTCAGTACATGGTACGGGTTTCAAGGAAGGCCAGGATAGATGTAGTCCCAGTTGAAGTGGTTATCTGAGAACGATGTTCACAGTTCCTGCGGGAGATTTCACACATCCCAGAACATAGGAGTCTGCATGGAACTGTACCCTAAGTGCCCCAGAACAAAATCACTCTGCATTAGTTGTACCATGTAGGGTGGGAAAATAATGTTGGAGACTCTCCATCAATTCAGCACTCAGTAAGGTCTATTCCCTGAGCATAAGTATTCTGATATCTCATCTATTAGGAAAGAAAATGCTTGCCATTCCTGGTCACTAAACGCACTTACCATAGCAGCCTTGTGTCAACTGCGAGAAATGTCACAGAAAATATTTCTCACAACCATAACCTCCACCAGACTCTCTTCTCTTGGACTCTTGCTGCCTCCTTTACCCCAGGTTCTATTTCTGGCCCTACTTAACATCTCAGTGACACATTTGGTACTCCTTCTCTTCCTCATTGACACTCTCTTACTCTTGGTGTCTGTCTTAGTCCAAGTGTGAAAAAGTCTGAAACATATCAGTATTTTCAGCATTATAATCATGCCCCCATTGTACCACCAATTTCTGCATGTCTTTTTATGAAACAACTGTCAATCCTGATACACATTGTTTTTCTCACAAATGGGGAGTCTGCACAGCTTGACATCTTCCAGCCAGTACTTGAAGCTCAAGGACACTTCTTAGCATTTGTGGCCCTGCACACCTATCACACAGTTGCCTTCTGCCAGAGCAAAGAGAACCAACCAGCATTTTATCTTTCCTTACCAGTATCTATCTCACTGTATTCTCTTCTTACTTTCACCCATTTTGTTGAGATTTGTTTGGGTCATGGTACATGAAGCCTATGGTTGAAAACAATTGATTTTATGACATATATCTGAACATGACTGGCAAGAGTAAAGAAAGGACACGAATAAAGATTCTTTTGCGCTAAGGTCAACACAAGCACAGCAGATGAAGAGGTTAGGGAGTAAACTGCATTCATCTATTTCCTTCCAAGGCACTGTCTGGAAGTCCACAATCATTGGTAATTGTAAGAAACATGGTTTACAAGAAACATGACAGTACGTGTCAGTGTTGGGCAAAATAGCTGAATTGTGGAATTTTTTAGTTTAGTGTGACAATTTGTTTTCAATCTCGATGTTAAACTCACCACAAACATTGGTGAGTGTAGTTAGAGAGATGTCTCCATCAAATATCAAGACAATGTTAAGGAGAGAGAGAAGTAGAATGCCTAACCTGCATACAGGGATGGAGGGAGGTAAAGGGCAGTAGTGCTGGGAATATTGCACTGGTGAAAGGGTGTTCTTTTTATGACTGAAACCCAGCTACAAATTGTATGTAATCATGGTGCTTAAATAAAGAAAAAATTTTAAAAAAAATTGAAAAAGAAATAGAGTGCCGCACTCTGCGGGAAGTATATAGCGCTGCAATGTCACCTAACTACCTTCCCTGTTGGGAGACAGAGATTGATGAGATCTCCTGGTGAAGGCAAAGGGAAAGAACCAAGCACAACCTTGAACACGATGCTTTCAGGAGTGGTTCTTTGGCACAGAACCAGGTATAGCCACTAAGTACCACTTTTTGTGCCCCTCAAGAGAACGGCTAAAATTTTCTAAAAAGGGAACCATACTTCCTACTCTCAGAATATTCTTCTCTTTTTTTATTTTAAAATATCTTCATTTAAGCACTATGGTTATAAACAAATGCATAGTTGGGTTTCATTTTAAAAACGTACACCCCACTTCACCAGTGAAACTTTTCCTGCCACGAGTGTCCCTCCATTTCGCTCCTGTCCCATCCCCTTTATGTCTTCGAGACATTCTATTTTTTGAAAACTTATAACACTTATACCTCTCAAATAAATAACTTAGTGTAGATATTTCTCTAATTGTGTTCACCACTCTTTGTGCTAAGCCTTATTTCATTGGCTTGTCTTTACTATCCCCCCACTTCACCAGTGAAACTTTTCCTGCCACGAGTGTCCCTCCATTTCGCTCCTGTCCCATCCCCTTTATGTCTTCAAGACATTCTATTTTTAGAAAACTTATAACACTTATACCTCTCAAATAAATAACTTAGTGTAGATATTTCTCTAATTGTGTTCACCACTCTTTGTGCTAAGCCTTATTTCATTGGCTTGTCTTTACTATCCCCATCTTTATTATCTCTAGGCATTATTTTCACACTGCCTTTTTCTTAAATTCCACAGATGAGTAAGACTAATCTATGTATCTCTCGCCCTCTGACTCATTTCATTCAACATAATAGTTTCCGTGTTAATCCATGTATAGGCAAATTTCATGACTTCATTTTTACTAACAAATGAGTAGAATTCCATTATATAGATGTACCACAGTTTCCTTAGCCACTCATTTGTTGTCGAGTATCTGGATTGTTTCAGAGTTTGGTTATTGTCAATGGAGCTACAATAAACAGAGGTGTGTAGAGGTCATTTTTATGTCTTTGTGTTCCTAGGGTGTCTCCCCAATAGTGGTATTGCTGGATCATATGGGAGCTCACTTTCTACTTTTTAAAGGAATATTCATATTGTTTCCCAGGATGGCTTGACTAGATGGCATTTCAAAATCAGCAGTAAATGAGAGTTCCTTACTTCCTGCATTCATGTCAGCACTAGCTGTTCTTGTTCTTTTTGAAGTTTGTCACACTCTATGGCATGAGATAATATCTCATTGTTGTTTTGATTTGCATCTCCCTGATCATTAATGTTGTGGTACTTTTTATGTGCATTTTGGTCATCTGTATTTCTTGTCTGAGAAAATGTTTGTTCATTTCTTATTCCCATTTTATGATGTGGTTAGATTTTTTTCTTAAGTTCTGTTAGTCTCTTGTATATCTTAGATTATCTTTATCTGATGGGTATTGGGTGAATAGTTTCTTCCATTCAGTGGGTGGGCTTTGAGTCCTAGTCAGTTTCCTTTGAGATCAGATATTTCTTAATTGAATGTAGTCCCATTTGTTTATCTCTGCATCCACTTGTTTGGACTGTGGTGTCTACTCCTTAAAGATGCCTTTAGTCTCATGTCATAGAGTATTTTGGCTATGTTTTCATCTATATACCTTATGGTTTGGGGTCTGATATCAAGGTCTTAACCTATTTTTAGTTGACTATTGTACATGGTGTTAGATGGGTATTTGAGGTTTTTTAACATGTGACTGACCAGATGTCCCCACACTATTTCATGAAGAGGCTTTCCTTGCTCCATTTTGTAGTTTTTGCCTTTTTATCAAAGATTAATTGATTGGATGGCTGCATAGTATTGTATTGATATGAGAATCTGTCTCTATTACAATAACATGCTATTTTAATGACTATATTTATTTTTTTAATTTTTTTTTGGTTTTTGCGTCTCACCAGGCAGTGCTCAGGGGTTACTCCAAGCTCCATTCTCAGAAATTTCTCCTGGCAGGCACGGGGGACCATATAGGTCACCGGGATTCAAACCGATGACCTTTTGGATGAAAGGCAATCACCTTACCTCCATGCTATCTCCCAGGCCCCGACTATTTTTATTTTAATGGCAATTTTTTTTTTTTGGTCTTTGGGCAAAACCCAGTGATGCTCAGTGGCTACACCTGGCTATGCACAGAGAAATTGATCTGGCTGAGGGGACCATATGGAATGCCAGATAGACTAGAACTGAAATATACAAGGGGATACTAGAAAGCATAGAAAAAGAAAATCATAGGATGGGAGGTCTTCACGTTCAAGGCTTGGTTGTAGGGGCAGCTTGGTATTTGAAAGTCCCATAAAGTAGATACTCTGCAGGACTCTTATTCTGGAATTTAAACTTCTCTAGTCAAATCTTGCACTTTGTTCTCCTATACTGTAGAAGTATTTGCAATGTGGGCATAAGTCCGGTTCCCCACATTGTTTGTAGGCTTCTGTTCCTCTGCAGTGGTTCTTGATGTTCACGTTCTCAATCACAAATCCTGACTGCCAGCACTCCTGGACACTCCCTGCCCTGTCCCGTCCTGGCCAAACTCTAACAGAAAACCTGCCTGGCCGGCCTTCCCAGTGTCAGTCAAAACTTAAGAAAATTGGGAATAGGAGGGTGACACAGAGGTCACTGGTACTTTCTGAGAGTAAAGGGAGAAAAGGAAGAGCTGACCTCTTCAGTCTTCACAAAAATGAACATGTGGAGTCAAGGGAGCTGTGCCAGATGTAGGGATCTTTACATTATTATGGGTTTTTATGCAGTTACAAAAGGATCACCAGGAAAAGAGTGGTTCACCCTCCCTCATAGAGCAGAGACTGGAAGAACTCGATGCCTCCTGGGGCGTGTCCAAAACTCACTGTCTTGTGCTGGGACTTTCAGACCTTGGTGATTGATAAGTGTAAGTTTCAGGAACAAGCTTCAGAGGTCTTCTGAAAACAGGAAAGTAAAGGACAAATCAAAAGTAGGAGAAGGAAGAGGTGGGATGATGAGAAAGAAGGATGAAGATGAGGATGATCATGTTCTGTTCTTGACAGTGATTCTTCTGCCATGTAGCCATACTTCTCTGAGAATTTTGCAATAGCTCTCATGCAGACACCCCCGTGAAACTGGGCTAGAGAGATGAAGCAATCAGTAAAGGTCAGTAGGAATCAGTGAAAAATTCACGACATCCTGGATTCAAGCCTGGACTGTCCCAAAGACTTGATTCACTACACTGTTCCCGTGTCTGGTAGAGTAACTCTTCACACCCACCTGCTGATAACCCTTCCTGAATATCTCAGGCTTCTAGTACTCTCCAACCTGCCTCTTCCCAAACTTCATGGACCCGGGCCCCCTGCTGGCCAGTGGGTTTATGGAGTCTCACAACAATCTTTGACTGTCACCTAGCGACACTTTAGGAAATTACATTTCTTTCATGGACCTTTGATGAGCTAAAGCAATCAATATCTAGAAACCTGAGTATTAAAATGCTTCTTCCTTTGTTTCTTGATTTACTACAACTAAGGAAATAATTAATAGAGCAGGCATGAACTTTCCTTTTCATGAAGTTTCTATGATGTTGGGTCATAGAAATAGAAGGTTAAGATACCATTAGCCTGTGACTACAGCTGAAACCCAGGGACTCCACATTATCTCTCTCTCTCCTCTCTCTCTCTGTCTCTCTCTGTCTCTTTCTTTCTCTTGCCTTTTCCTTTTAGACACTTTGATTTTATATATTTTAATGAAGTGGTTCTATGAATATTACTTTTTCATATAAAATATTTATTTAAGCACCAACCCCTGCCTGTATTCAAGAAAGGCATTCTACTTCACTGACTCATTAAGATTGTCATGATGGTTTTTAGTGTAGTTATTTCCCTAACTGCACTCATCACTCTATGTGGTTAGCTTCAGATTGTGAACTGTGCTTCGGCCCTCATCTCTATTATCTCTACGGATTATTACAATAAAGTCTTTTATTTTCTTAAAATACATAGTTGAGTGAGACTATTCTGTGTATATCTCTCTCCCTCTGACTTATTTCACTCAACATAATAGATTCCATGTACATCCATGTATAGGAACATTTCATGACTTCATCTCTCTTGAAGGCTGCATAATATTCCATTCTGTATATGTACCACATTTTCTTTAGCCATTCATCTGTTGAAAGGCATATTGGTTGTTTCCAGAGGCTGGCTATAGTAAATAGTGCTGCAATGAATATAGGAATGAAGAAGACATTTTTGAATTGTATTTTTGTGTTCCTAGGATATATTCCTAGCAGTGGAATAGCTGGATCATATGGAAACTCAATTTTCAGATTTTTTAGGAATCTCCATATTGTTTTCCATAAAGGCTGAACTAAACAAAACTAAAGTGTTGCCACCAGCAGTGCATATGAGTTCCTGTCTCTCCACATCCCCACCAGTATTGAATATTCTTCTTCTTTGTGATGTGAGCCAGTCTTTCTTGCTCGATATGGTACCCCATTGTTGTTTTAATTCGTATTTTCCTAATGATTAGTGATGCAGAGCATTTTATTTTCATGTATCTTTAGGCCATTTGTATTTCTTCTTTGCGAAATTATCTGTTCATTTTTTTCTCTGTATTTTTTGATGCTTTAGATTTGTTTACCTTGTTAAGTTGTGTCAGTATCTTGTATATTATTTATATTAGCCACTTGTTCGATGGGTATTGTGTGAAACAGTTTCTCCCATTGTGAGGTTGTCTCTTGTATACTAGGGACTATTTTCTTTGATGTACAGAAGTTTCTCAGCTTACTATGTTTTATCCCATGTGTTTATCTCTGCTTCCACTTGTTTGGAGAGTGCTGTTTCCTCCTTTAAGATACCCTTAGTTTGAATGTCATGGAGTGTGTCACCTATGTGTTTTTCTACATACCTTATGGTTTCAGGCCTGTTATCAAGGTATTTAATCAATTTGGATTTGACCTTTGTACGTGGTGCTAGATGGAGGTCTGAGTTCAATTTTTGGCAAGTGCCTGACTAGTTCTGTCAACACAGCCGGTTGAAGAGGCTTTCATTGCTTCATTTGCATGTCTTGCCCCGTTATCAGAGATTAGTTGATCATATGTCTGAGAAGCATTCTCTGAATACTCAAGTCTATTTCTCTTCTCTGATGTTCTGCATTTATTCCAGTACCATGCTGTTTTAATGACTATAGCTTTGTAATACAAGTTAAAGTTGGGGAAAGTGATGCCCCAATATTCCCTTTCCCAGACCTTAACCAGTCATCACAGTCCTGGCAATTTCATAAGTATAGCTTCTTTCTACATAATTACTAGGAAGTCTCTTAAGGACAGGCAGACCTTCATGCTGCTAGGGTCTTTACCATGCACCCTTTCCTCTCTACTATTCCATATAGGACTGATGTGCCTTAATGTCCCTGCTCCTGAACAGAAGC
>PVKC010048050.1:0-10960 GCA_004027635.1 Crocidura indochinensis | reverse complement strand
TTCTCTTAGATGCAGTGCTGTATTTTTGAATGATTTAGAATCAATTCTTCCTACTCAGTCCTAATATGAATGCATTGCTTGTTGATGATCTCAGACACAACTTATTACCCTGAATTTAAGACTCCTTCAGCACCATTTCAATTAATGTGGCGATGAGTGTGCATATTAGAATGGCCAAGCACAGCCAGAATTTAATTGATTTAATTTGCATATCTCATTCTGAAAGAATTATATATTGTAAATCCACCCACTGGCAGGCCTGACCACTGTGACTTTCTCGCTGAATGCAAAATTAACTTCCCTAAAGGTTTCCCAAATCCTAGTTGCCTTTAGTTCACTTAAGACTCCTAATGTTCTTTTCATCTTATTAGACCATTTTGAACCCTTTTAAAAAAATGAATTCATGTTTGAGGGAGAACTATGAATATGACTAGATTTCAGATAAGAGAGGCAAATGCTACCGATACTAGCATTCCAGTTAAATCATCTTCAAGGTATCTTTAGGGGAGTAGTTTGTTTGGGAATTGAAGTCGGAGCACATGTGTCTCTGATGGAAAGTATGATGGGGCAGATAGTTATTGTCTGAAATTTCAGGAAAGGATATATTTCTCAAAAACTCTAATACCTGGGGCCCGGGAGATAGCATGGAGGTAAGGCGTTTGCCTATCATGCAAAAGGTCATCGGTTCGAATCCTGGTGCCCCATATGGTCCCCCGTGCCTGCCAGGAGCAATTTCTGAGCATGGAGCCAGGAGGAACCCCTGAGCACTGACGGGTGTGACCCAAAAACCAAAAAAAAAAAAAAAAAAAAACTCTAATACCTGCCTAAATGCCCCTGAAAGCTTTTAGAGAAGAGAATGTGTAAAATAAAGATAGCAGAAACCTTATATTTCCAATATAAGTATACATTTATACAAACAAGTAAGCATCAATGCAATTATATTGGTGAATGTAATACTGAAGTATTTCACAGTTGGTGAGTAGCTGCTGTACTAGAGTCATTTTTTCTGTTTAACTTTAACCTTCTTCCTATATTTCAGCAGTTAAAGTATCAACAAACACTTAATTTTTAGAAGGTATTTATGCCACCCACAATCTATTGCCATCATCCTTTGTGATTAGTCTGTGAATTTAAAGGCTGTTTACTATTTAGAATATCACTTAGGCACATATATGTAAAATTATTTGTCAACTTACTGAATGTTGAAATTTATTTATTCACTCAAAGGAAATAATTATCTACTGTAGATGAAATCGTTGCTAAATTCAAATGTTACAAAATTCAGTTAAAAAGTTCAAATACGCAAATTTATTTGAGGAGCAGAGGTTGGCTCATAAATGTGAAGTACTGTAATAGAAACAAAAAAATCATATCATTGGAGGCTCTACTCAGATTGTGGTTACAATGAATGAATAGTTCGTCAAGACTTCTTGGAATTATAATTGAGAAGAACCTTATAGCTTGAAATGAGGTTTACTCATATAAGGGGCTAGAAGTAAGGATGGAAATATATCAAGGTTTGCTGTTAGGGAATGCCCAGAAAGGTACAAAAAGAGGGTAAGATCAGATAAGAAATAAGCAGATGTGCAATATTTGTTATGCTGTCTTATGATAATTGAACACATATCTTTCTCTAAGGTTATTTTTCTACTCTAAGACTAGTAGCTTGAATATATCAGATAACACTTATTGTAATTTGGGATGGTATGTGATAGTCTGATAGTCTGACTAAATGTATTGCCTTCCACTTGAATCAATGGTTGATTTAATGATGGACAGGGAATACAATTTGCCTCCATAAGTTAGACTCAAGACACATGATTGACATATTAAAAGAAGGAACTTCTTTTTATTATTTATTTATTTATTTAATGAAATAAAGAAATAAAATTTAAAGAAATAAAATTATTTATTTAAAGAAATAACATGTCAAATAATTGCAGTTGACCATAATATATTTGTTTACAGATAAGTGAAAGCTAAGTGATTGAAAAAATAAAACAGGGAAAAAAAAGGAAAAGTACAATTTAAAGTTGACGAAAGTGATACCTCCCATCATCTGTTTCCCTTTATCTATTTGTAGGTGTTTATTCTTCCAAATGAATTTCAGGAGTGTTTTATCCACTTATTTGAAAAATGTCATGGGTATCCTTAGAGGAATTGCATTAAATCTGTACAATGCTTTGAGAAATATTGCCATTTTAGTCATTCAAACAGCATAGTATTGGAACAAAGACTCTCAGATCAATGGAATAGACTTGAGTATTCTAAGAATGACCCTCAGGTTTACAACCAATTAATCTTTGATAGAGGGACAAGAAATACAAAATGGAGCAAGGAAAGTCTTTTTCAACAAGTGGTGATGGTGAAACTGATCAATTACTTGCAAAAAAGTGAACTCAGACCTCTTTTTTAACACCATGTACAAAGGTGAAATCAAAATGAATTCAAGATCTTGATATCATATCTGAAAACATAAGGTACATAGAGGAAAACATAGGCAAAACACTCCATGGCATTGAGACTAAATGCATCTTCAAGGAGAAAACACCATTTCCAAACATGGGGAAGCAGAGATAAACAAATGGTATTACATCAAACTGAGAAGCTTCTGCTTTGAGAAGCTTCAAAGGAAACAGTGACTAAGACACAATGGCTACCCACAGAATGGGAGAAACTATTTACCCAGTACCCATCTGGTAAAGGTCTAATATCTAAACTATATAAGATACTGACAGAACTTAACAAGGAATAAACCTCATCAAAAAATAGGGAGAAGAAATGAATAGAAATTTCCTCAAAAAAGAAATGCAGATGGCCAAAAGGAACCAGGAATATGCAAATAAAAACATTAATGAGATATCATCTCACACCACGGAGAATGCCACACATCAAAAAGAAGAACAACTAGTGATGGCTTGAATGTGGGGAGTAAGGGACTCTCATTCACTGCTGGTGAGAATGCCATTTAGTCCAGTCTTTTGGGAAAACAATATGGATATTCTAAGGAAACTGGAAATTGAGCTTCCTTATAATCCAGCAATCCCACTCTTAGTGATATACCCTAGGAACACAAAAACACAATACCAAATGCCCTCTGCATGTACTATTTACAAGTGCCAGAATCTCAAAGCAACAACACAGGTACCAGAGAATAGATGAACAGTGAATAGAAAGAAACTGTGGCACATCTACACAATGGAATACTATGCAGCCATTAGAAAACTGAAGTCATGAAATTTTCTCATAAATGGATGAACATAGGGGTTGTTAGGCTAGGTGAAATGAGTTAGAAGGAGAGGGATTGGCATAAAATAATCTCATATGTGGGATATAAGGAAAATAAAATACAGTGTGGGGATGATATACAGAAATAATAAAGATAAAGATTAGTGGTACCAGTCCATGGTAGAAGACTGCAGTTAGTATACAGTGCAGTTAGAGAAGGGTCTACTATGAAAGGGGTATGTATTGCACCCCTTGATTAGTGCAATTCACAGTGTCAAATAAGAGGAGAGGAAAAGAAAGAAAGTGAAGAAAAATGCCTGACCTAGAAGCAGCCAGGAGAGGGTGGTTGGGAAGGAAGATGTTATCAGGGAGGATGAGAGGAAACTGTTGACATTGGTGATGGGAACTGCTTACTGGTGAAGAGTGTATATTGTATGACTATAAATCAATCATGAGCAACTTTATCTGTAAACAAAAGGAAACTGTAATAGGAACAACCTTGTAACCATGGTGTTTAAATAAAAAAGTAATAAAACGACAATAAAAATAAATATAATAAATAAAATGAAAGAGAAAAAAGGAATGAAAGAAATAAGAAGGAAAGAATAAAAAGTACAATAGCAAACACATTTGTGGAAATTATGGTATCTCCAATAAAAATCAATAAAATCAACAGCAAAAGGTTTAGTAACCTTAAATTGTTAGTTGTGCCTACTGATAAAATGGGGTGTTCACAGAATGGGAGAAACTATAACAGCATCAAACAAATGAAATTGTTCATAAGTTCAAAGCACTATTACTAATACTATGACTTTGAGGGGCATATACTTAGCTGCCAGGTCTGTGGAAGAAGGAAGATATAGGGTGAGGGTGTCAATACTTGCTTCTAAAAGTCCTTATGATATCAACTACATAACAGACATACCTGAACTGTGGTCTGATGTGGTGTCTCCACAGGGAATCATAAACAGTCAGTGATGAGGCAGGGCCACTGGGGAAAAGGTGATGCTAGATGATGGAGACAGCAAACATGGCTTCAGCAGGGTGGGAGTAGGGTGGGAGTTTGGCCCAGCTTCTTCTCTTGAGATGATCCACTTTCTTCTATGTAGGCTGTTATATCCATAATCTTTCATGGCTCAGTTTACATCTTATTTAAAAAAAGAGTGAGTGTATGGAGTTGGTCTGGGTTCAAATATGATGACTGTGCTTGTAAGCTGGAACTTCTCTTTTTTGGCTATGATTCCAAGAAGAACAGTATTTGGTGATCAGTTTGTTATTGTGTGAAGAACCAGATACAACTTAGAAAGTGGAACTGAGACATGATGGATGCTTACTGGATATTATCTGAGCATCTGATTCCACACTAGGAAAAATATTTCTTCAAATTTTTATTACTCTAATGACAATAATATCATTTCCACCTTCAGTTATCTTTCTAAAATAATTTATTTATTTAAACACCATGGCTACAAACATGTTTATAATTGGGTTTCAGTCATAAAATGCACATTTCCCCTTCACCAGTGTAATTTTCCCCCTTCAGTTTAAGCCAAATGAAGATCAAATTTTTCCAGAATGAGTGAAAACAACTGGCCTACAAATTATCCAGCAAAGTAAGTCACTGGGACCCTGGGGAACCTTATAAATTAATTTACCAAGGATATAAAGGTAGAAATGTCAGAGGACTATAAAGAGAACCAGTTACTTATAAAAAGAGTTCTCTGCCAAGTTTATTCTCTGAATTAAATCTAAAAGTCATCCCTTTTACATGGTGAATAGGCACACAGTTGGTATACGGACTCCCATTAGCCGCCCATAGATTCCCATTTCACTTTCAATTGGCTTATTAATATTATAATATATTTAAAAATTACTTCATTTGCCCTTTTTGTTTTGGGTCCACTCTCTGTGTTACTCACGGGTATTAATGACTTGTGCTTGGGAGTGACCACTGGAACTCAGGAAACCATACGTGGTGCTGAGATTTGAAAATGAGTTGGCAGGATGCAAGACAAGCATTTTATTCCATGTACTATCTCGCTGGTCTTAAAAACACTAAGATCTTCCATTTAAAGGAAAATATCAATGAGGGTCTATCATTCAGACTTTTAAATCAGAAATAATCACTTTTGCATTAAGAATGTTATTTTTTGGGCCCGGAGAGATAGCACAGCGGCGTTTGCCTTGCAAGCAGCCAATCCAGGACCAAAGGTGGTTGGTTCGAATCCCGGTGTCCCATATGGTCCCCCGTGCCTGCCAGGCGCTATTTCTGAGCAGACAGCTAGGAGTAACCCCTGAGCACTGCCGGATGTGCCCCCCCGAAAAAATAATGTTATTGTTTAACACCTTCAAATTTATTTTAAAACACCATAGTGTTTTTTCTTCCTTGGCTAATATAATTTGAATAAGGGCCATTATTATATTGTATTTTATATCAAGATAATCATCAAAAACCCCCCCAAAAATGTGGTAATAACAATAACATCAACATTGATTAGGTCAAAAACGTGCTTAAATTAATACATAAGATTGGCTATTGAATTATATTTCATTTTACTTTTTTGAAAAATGTTTTTATATTACATGCATTCATATAGAAAATTGAAGTTTTAAAACCTACCCTTTTTAAAACTTCTTTGACATTAATTTTATATGCCTTTGACATTTTCTCATTATTCTGCACATCATGTCAATAAGTTACAAGGTTTCTCATTAACAACAAATATTAACCTTTCTTCTGAGCAATTCTGAGGACCCTCTTCTCTCTTGTTCACCACACCTGTTTAAAGTTAATGTCTCCAAATCATAGTTTTGTGTGAGTTCTGAAATATTGCAGCTAATATCTTATCCTTAGTTGCTTAATAAATATAAACAGCACTGTAGCTCTTAGCGTTTTGTAGGAACCACATTCTGATTAAGAAATAATAATAAGCCTGTTTACCAAATGAACAGCCTGGAGGGGCTCTGTTTCAAGTAGCATGGGATGAAAAATTTTGTATGTTTATCAAAAATTTTGTACACAAAGTATAACCAGAAAATCTAGGACTTTCCTGCTGCTATTTCATAATTTTTTTTGCTGCTCAACTGGACTTAAGTTCTATGATGTTATTCCTCAGCATCATGGTAGAAGAAAATAATGTCTCAAGTGACTATTAAGAAATTCAGACATAGGGGCCTGAGCAGTGGCACAAGTGGTAGAGCGTTTGCCTTGCATGTGCTTATCTAGGATGTACTGCGGTTTGATCCCCTGGTGTCCCATATGGTTCCCCAAGCCAAGGGCGATTTCTGAGCACATGCCAGGAGTGACCCCTGAGCGTGACTGGGTGTGGCCCAAAAAGCAAAAAAAAAAAAAAAAGGAATTCAGACATAGACTAAGTTTTATGTTCAATAACTACTAAGATTGGCATAAGTTGCTCTGGAGGAGTCTTTCCAGCAAGATGACAGAGCAAAACATACAAGAGATGATGAAGTGTCATATTTAAAAAAATTAAAAATCTTTATAAAATATAATTTAATGAAGCCCTTCTTTTATTTTATTCACTGAGATGAAACTGTTCTCACCCAAATCACATCTGCTGACTAAAAATAAAATATTAAACGCACACACGTACACACATTTTCCTATTTCCTACCATTTCAGAACCTCTCAGTTTGTTAGGAGGAAAAGAAAACGTGTCATACTTGGTATTAAAGTCATTTCAGCAGTAGCCTCTTGTGTGAAAACTGCTTGTCTTACTATGAGAAAAAAACTACATGACAAGTGAGTTTTCAGTCACTGTTCGTTTGAAGGATGACTGATGATCTCTCGGTCATTAGCATCTCTAATGGTTGGTTCATCTCCTAAGTATGCCCAAGTTGATTTTCTGCCATTTAGGGTAAATCAGTTGAAGATCTAGTCACATTTCTAATTTTCTACTGAATTTCACTGTCATCAGATGCTGAGTTTGTAAGCTATCTCTGGAATCCAAAAAAGTCAAGTGCCCCAGGATTATGCCAGATTTTGTAACATGGAACAGTTCTGTCATTGATGATAACTAGAAAGCTAACACAATATCTCCCCCACCATTTTCATTTTGAAGGTGAATTAATCATGCCTCACATCAATCAGTTTGTAATGCTAGTACACCTGTCGATAGAGTTTGCCAAGTGTTATATTCCTGTAGATATACTGCTTACTCATGTTCTACCTAGGGTAAGACTTCTTATGTGTGGTGCTCACTCACATTTTAGTGATACTCAATTTAGGTTGCACCCCTTTAGTGGTGAGCTGTAACACACATGATCAGATGTCACTTGCAGTGCCTGGGATTATAGACTGAAGAGCTTCCAGGATCATGTCCAACAGCTGCAGTGGCACCAAGAATTGAACTTGTGAATTTAAGCTTGCAAAGCGTATGTTCTAAGCCATAAGCTGCTCCTGGAATTGTGAATAATTTATAACTGATAAAAGTAAACTAAAAATTACCTTTGGAAGAAGAACAGATGAATAGTTGAGGGACAGCTCAGAATGAGTGCCTTAAGGCATGCAAATATTAGTTTGATTCTCTGTTTCTACATGCTGAGTGTGATTCTAGTGGTACTCTTATTGGAATCTCTGGTCACAATTTAGTGCAAAATCTCACGGCACTATAGCCAAATGAGTGTAAACATTGAAACTACAAATAGTTTCAAACTCCTAGCAAACTCCTCAACCTAGTGTGCAAATAACAAAACAAACTGAAGTGTTCCCATTCATCATAATAATATCATAGGGAAGAAGGAAAAATGAGAGTAAGATGAGTTGATTTCTCAGATCGTTTCTTCAGACACTTAAAAAATGCACTTGTCAGCAAATATTTTTAGAGCTACAGATGACCAGGCATATGACTGAAATATAGAGAACAAGAGCCAATAGAGACAAGTCACTGGAGATGCAAGAAATATAAAGCACTTATTAAAATAACTGTAAAAGAAAAAACATCTTTGTAAGAAAATGGAAAAAGGACAATAGAATTTTTAAGTTAATAGAAATAAGAAATTGAAACTATAGCAATTAAATGAATTTTTCTAAGAGATGAATTTAATATCAAAGTAGATACAAATGAGGAAAGAATTATTAAATTATAAGATGTCAGAATGAAAAAAAACTTTATCTCAAGCTGTTGTAGCATAATGGGAATGGAATGAGATCATGGGGAGTATTGTTAAAAATTGTAGGAAATTGAAATGGTTCAGTTGCAGATACATAAAAGAAAATATCTGATTTAAACAGAAAATTATTGAATTGATAGATATTTCGGCCCATAAAAACCACTGGAAATTCTGAAAGAATAGGCTATAGGCTGGACTTTTATGGAATGTCTGTAAAACTACTTAAAGGAAGTGATTTATGAAAGAATTTCAGTTTTTGTAAAGACTGGAAAGTCATGCCATAGCTGTTGGATCCAAGATTAGATTGACTTGGATATAATGTTACCAATATGGTAGGTGCCCTAAAATTCATATATTGGTACCCATGGAACTGAAGAATATCTGTAATTATTTCACCAAAATGCATCTATAAATATGCTTACTAGAATAAGCAATGCATGCTGATAAATTTTGGATGTGTATATCTGCTTGGCAGAATCTGTACTGTATTGGAGTCTAGAACATGCAGCTCTTGTTTTCAACCTCTCATATACAAGGGGAACATTCTTCAAGGGAGTTAAGGTGGAAAGTTATGAACTTATTTGTAAAATCTACCTCAATTGTTGCTTTGTTTGCATGCTCCTACATCATCCTATTTCTTAGAGAAACAGATCTATTTTATTTTTCTGTGAGAGAACATTTCACTCAATGATAGTGATTGAAATATTTCAGGTGTACTAACAAGTCCCCTTTGCCACTGTTTTTGGTTTATAAATGTACAGTTGTTTTGTTTTAGTCTTTTTGTAAGTGTCTTTCTCAAGAATCTTAAGTCAACTATGAAAAATAGGACTGTTTTCACTACTGAAAATTCTAAATATGTAGAATATAAATTCAGGTCTGTTGATAAAGACTTTGACTATCAATAGTGATTCTGAAAAAAATTAGAATACAGATATTAGAAATGAAGTTTCATACAAAATTGCATGATTTTGCTTGAATTTCTGAATCATATTTTTAGCCTTTTTTTTTGTTTGTTTTTTTGTTTGTTTTTTTGGGCCACACCCGGCGGTGCTCAGCGGTTACTCCTGGCTATCTGCTTAGAAATCGCTCCTGGCAGGCATGGGGACCATATGGGACCCGGGATTCGAACCAACCACCTTAAGTTCTGGATCGGCTGCTTGCAAGGCAAACACCACTGTGCTATCTCTCCGGGCCCCTATTTTTAGCCTTTTGGTTCTTCAGTTATATAATCCTATAAATCCGCCTTTTACTAATGTTAAACATTATAAATGTTGGGTTTCTGTCACTTGCAAGTTTAATGTTCTGATCATAATGATGTGACATTTTTTCAATGTACTTTTTCCTGAATGCAGAACAAGAAAACGTATCTTTGTAGAAATGATCACAGACAGCAAAAGAAGCTATTTGAAATTTTGCAAGAATTCCACATACAAAAGTATCCCAAACCAGAATTAAACAGAATTCTACTAGCTCTCCTGAAGAACAAATACATAGGAATATCTCCTTATCAGTTGTAGAAATTTCTCCCTGGAAATTTCTCAGTTCACTTCTCTAAGGAGGAAGGAGGAATAGTAAAGGAGATAAGAAATACAGATCCAGGAAGAAGTGGAAGGGAAAAAAGGGTGAAATTGAAACAGTTTAATTTCAGAACAACATCAAGGAAATTAAAGTAGAGGTCTATACATTTGTTATTAGGCTACACCTTATTTTACATAAAATGAAGATCATCCCTGGTTCTTTTGTATGTTTGTTTACAACTTGGATTTACCCCGAAACAGAGATTGTCTTATTTGTAAACCTGGGCCAGACTGGCTCAGGATAGCCTGAACTTTCTGTCCTTATTGCCTCACCCAGGGGTGATCTCTGTACTTAATAAAAATGGAAGTTCTGGCAGGCAGCTTGCTGAAGATATGAGGTAGAAGACTGCCAGACTACACGTGTTTCACCCTCAGCCTGGTTTGGATTATTTCATGTGGGACCCCTACTGGAGATATGGCATGTGGTGTGATTTTTACACCAGACTTTAAAACTAAATCACATAAAACTGTATTGGTAGGAAACTAAACCCACACAAAGCGTGATTGGAAGGCAAATTCTAGGCAAAGCAAAGTGGCCAAGGCCATCAGCACATCTGTGGTCCCAAAGAAGACAATGAGTGAAGCAGTCAGCATTCATATACCAAGAATGGAACACATCAGGAACACAGCTGCCTGTTCCCAGTGAAAACAAAAGCAACGCCCCTTCATTGCATCTGAATGAGGTTAGGCATTTTCCTGGAGTCAGAAAGGCAATCTGCTTTAAAGACTAAGAAAAATGTTTTACCATGCACTTCTTTCCAAACTTAAGGGATTTTGACAACACAGCCACAAAAACGCATTGACTATCTGGAATACGGAAGAAGTGCAAATTCCCAGTAGTGTCTGGAACAATACAAACGCAGCATGGTATTGCCTCTGTATAGAACTGACGAGCATGTTCCTAAACTAACTCCCAGTTCTATGAAATAATACCCTCACCTTCGCCTTCAGAGCATGCCAGGCATAATGAGAAGTAGAGGAACTCACCTGCATTATGGATAAAGAATCCTGGGATGGTGTCCATG
>PVKC010048049.1:0-10959 GCA_004027635.1 Crocidura indochinensis | reverse complement strand
CAATATTCTTAAAAGACAAAAATATGGTGATAGGGAATCAACTGTTGCTTGACAGGGGTATATAGATGGAGAAAGGATGTAATTCTAATAGTACAAGGGACAAGGGATATTTTTGGGAAGTGAGACTGCTTTTTTGTGCCCCAATGTACTGGTTTTACCATTTGCAAACAATTTCAAAAATAACAATTTAATTACATTATTATTAAAATAAATTCAGTGATGCTTTTTGTCAGATTTTACATCATCCAGTTAATCGAAGAAGATAAAGTTTGGTTTTTGGGTCACACTCAGCAGCGTTCTGGTGTTACTCTGGTTCTACACTCAGAAATGACTCCCAGCAGACTCAGGGACTAAATGCGATGCTGGGATTCGAACCACCGTCCTTCTGCATGAAAGGCAAATGCCTTACCTCCATGCTATCTCTCCAGTCCGAAAGAAGATAAATATTGTTGAAGGGTGCACTGGGCCCTTCTATAAGTTTATTGATAGTTGCATTCTTTTGAATAGAAAGATTTTCAGATGCTTAGGATGTTCTATGAAAATTCTTCTAATACTAGCCCATTTAAGATTTTAATTCTACTAAGTCTTGTGGAACCCTTTGGGAGATGGAAAATAGTCAGATGAGAAAGGTTTTCCTATTGTCATATTTTTAATTAATGGTTGTCCTAGCTGTCCTCCCACTTACAACAGCTGCTTGTTGATACTGGCTCCAAGCAGGTTGCAGGCTTTGCCAGTTCTGAAGGAGCCTTTCACACCAAAAAGGACAGAAACTCTTTCCCACATTAGCTAATCCCTGTTAAATGATTTTTTTTAATAATAAAATAGTTTCTTGTGTGTATAGTTGACAGGTTTTCTAAGTCAGTAAAGAAAATTTATAGTAGATTAATTTTTTCCTTTCTCTTTGGACCTTTATGACAGGATCTAGTAGTATGTATCTCTGTTAAGAAAAGAAGTATGTCTTCTCAAAAATTGATAACAAAGAAACAGACCTATAAGAATTAATATGGAAAAAATGTCCAGGACAGATAATGGAATTCTGTTTTCTCACTTTGTACTCTCTCTTATGATCTCGTTATTTAACATCTTTCAGTTGTCACCTATGTGCTTTTACTTCAAATCTCCAATTTCCTAAATATTTAATTATATGTTTGACATATCTTCTTGAAGGTATAGCACATATGTGGCAGTATCATGTTATAGCACTATATATTAATTCTCTCATTTCCTACTATACATCTGGTCTTGGTTTTAATTTCTTTGAACAGGAATCATACATATGACACAAGCCAGGGACCTAATCATATATTGCTCTTCTTTCTCAGTTAACTTTGTTCCTAATCAAGTCATATGTTGCTTTTCTTTTTTCAGTTAACTTTGCTCCTTTAGATCCTAACTCTGAAGTACGTTTCATAAGTGCTTTTAATTCTCTGTGAAACCGATTGCTATTAGGTCACAGTCATATGGCGTAGTGATTATGCAATAATTAACTTCTTTTCTTTCCCATTTATATCTGGTCTCTTTACTCTAGCCAGAAGATTTCTTTAGTCATATCTTAATTTGAAACTAATTAAAATTGATCAAATTCTTTGTTGGAGTAAAGTTCAAATTTGTTAATATGATCTAAGTAGCTGACATCTATTGTTTAGCACCAAGTACTGTGCTGGCACATGGTTCAATTACAGATTCAGTTATAGAACTGGTTCAATCCCCTGTACACTATATGGTTCCTTGTTCCTTTAGTAGTGATGCCTTATTGCAGTGCTTGAGTAAGCCCTGAGTACAACTTGATGTACCCCCAAATCTCAACATAGCAATAATAATGAAAGAAAGAATATTATATAGGAATTAAGGGACTTGTCTTACATACAGTCAACATTTTGATCCATGAGCCTGATAATGGTACCTTAATAGCACCAATAATGATCCTTGAGGACAGAATAGTGAACAGCCTCTGAGTACCACCTGTTGTGCCCCCCCTCCCCAAAGTTTTAGGTATATTTTGAAAAACTGACTTTTTGTGATAGTTACATGCATTAGTTCCCATTTGTAGTGTAAATGAGTATGAGGTTCCTCTCAAGATTTAATTTAGCTTTTTTTTTGTTTTTGTTTTTGTTTTTTGGGTCAATTCAGTGGCGCTCAGGGGTTACTTCTGTCTCTGTGCTCAGAATTCGCTCCTGACAGGCTCGGGGGACCATATGGGTTGCTGGAATTTGAACCACCATCTATCCTGGGTTGACTGCGTGCAGGGCAAATAACCTACCATTGTGCTATTTCTCCGGCCCCTCAATTTAGCATTTTTATACATTTATTTATTGTTTGCTTATGTTATTAGTGACCTTTATTGGCCTCTGTCATTTTTGTTGTTTGTTTATTATCACAGTTTTAAGAGACTGTAATAGTAGTAATATATTACTATCGTTAATGTTAATTAATAGTAATGTTAATAATATTAATATTAATAGTAATATTAATTAGTAATAGTAGTAGTAATAGACTGTAATAATAATAGTAAATATTTCATGCTGTAAAAAGACTCAAATATATTTTCTTGGAGCTGGAGCAATAGCACAGTGGGTAGGGCATTTTACTACCCACTTGTATTGGCCTTGCATACAAATAATCCGGATTTTATCTCCAGCTATATATATGTATATATTTATATATATGATTATATGGATATATATAGGATTATATGGTCTCTTGAGCACTACTAGGAGTAATTCCTGAGTATAGAGCCAGGAATAATCTCTAAGCACTGTCTGATGTGACCCTGCCAAGAAATTCTTGCTTTTGTGGGTCATAGTTGGTTTTGTGATCTCAGTGATAAAGTACATACTTTTCATTTCTGAGGTACTAGTTTTGATCTTTGCTATTGTAAAAATAAAATAACTAAACAAAAAAGCCAACCCCCACAAAGTAAACTGGTTTTGTGTCAAGATTAAATAATTATACTGGTTTGTATATATTTGTGTATTTAAGAATAATAGTTATTCCAGGTTTTATTTGTTTTTGTTTATATTTTTTATAATCTAGAACATAACCTGGAAGGAAAACCCAACAGCACAAAATTAGAAAATTTGAGTAGAATACATGCCATGGAATTTTTTTTTTAATTTTATTGAGACCAATGTGAATTACAAGTCTTTCACGATTGTATTTCAGGTTCATAGTGACAGTGACATTCCTACCACCAGTGTTGACCACCTTCTTCCATAGTTCCCAGCATGCCTCCCATACCTCCAGCCTTAGCCTCCTGGACTGCTAGTGTAACAGGTCTCTTGTATATAGCTTGTTGTAGATTGGGTCTCTTGATTTTATTGTAGTTGCCTTTAGTTTGGGTATTTAGTTTTGACCATTTTTTATTTCTACTCAATCCTCCTGTGACTGCTTGGTCCCTGGGTTCCATCTACATTTTTTTTTTCCTCAATTTGTAGGAAGACATAGACATATGAGGCAGAACAAGTTAATTCATGTTCTATGGTTCTATAAAAAAAAAAGTGGTGGGAACACCTGTCTAGAAGCTATAAATATAAATAAAATTTAAAAAAGAAAGAAAAAGAAGAGAAAAGTAAAAAAAAAATGAGGTGGCAGATGTGGCAAGTTTGATTTGGTTTTCATAGAGGCAGTAAATATTATAGAAATAATAAAGGGAATTCCCTTGCCTAAGAGATACAGGGTATCTCTACCCTCAAAAAATACTATCATAAGACCACCAACAGGCTCCAGACACATTTGCCAACCCCCAAGATCTTTCTTTATGGTGCCAAGAAATGTTTTGCTTAGTCACAGTTGTCAAAATCAGTTCTCTGTGATTAGAGATCTTGGTTTTTGCACAGATACTAGAACAAAGCCTAGGATATCTTTCTTTATGATCCCAGGGAAAATTCTACTCAGTTGCAGTTGTTGTAGTCCGTCTTTTGTAATTAGTGATCTTGGTTTTTGCACAGATCCTAGGACTGTGGGTCTTTTGATTTCATCTTACTGTTAGGTGATGACTTAAGGGCAACCTGTCCTTAGATCAAGATTGTTGCTGTTTCCTCATCATCAGAGTGTCATTTGAACCTACCCTGGTTCAAGTTGGTGCCAGAGCAGTATTAGGGCTTTCTCTGGGGAGTGGGGATGGGGTTATTTCCAAGAGCTGCTATAGGGAACTGTGCCAGGTTGAGATCTGGGCCTTGGGGTTGGATGGTTGATGTCAGATCACTTGAGGTTTAAGTCGAGTCCTCATGACAGATGTTCCAGATGGAAGGTGCTCCTGTATTATAAATTTATGGACTCTTATCTCTATTAGATAAGAACTTGTTTCTATACATAGTATTTCCCCATTTTAGTGTGCTTATGAAAAAAGTAACGATGCCCCATTGTATTATTCACACAAGAAAAAATTAAATTTTATTTGTAGTGCCTATAATAAAGTGAATATCACTTTTGTAGCCATATTATCTAAGCTATAATCAAGAATTGTGTTTAAGATTATTTTGTGTAAGTGAATGAGTCTCTAGAAATAATACTCTCAAACCAAATACTACAAATTCTTGGAAATTTTCTACTATTTTATGTTATTCATGTTAGGGAAATTTGAACATGAACATGCTTGCCAGGAAGATAAGTCAATGAGTTGAACTCATGCATTTCTGCAAAAGACCCAGTTCAGTGAACCCTGGTACTCTTCTGGGTATGGCCTGAAGTGACCGTCCCAAGCATGGTGCTGGGACTAGACCTTAAGTACTGCCAGATGTGACCTTTATTCCCCTCAATTTTATTTTAGAAAGCATGAACACAGGAGCTATATCTCTTATGTTCAGATTCAGCTTTAGCTATCTTGTAGAACAACATTACAATGTTAATGACTAACTTGTAAGATTATCTGAAATTTAAAATGAATGAATATTTATAAGGTACTTAAGAACAATGTTTTACAAGTGATAAATACTATTTAAAAAATAAAAAAACTGTGTTAAGTAGGAAGACAGGAAATTATAACCAGTTAAATGTATTTTTTATCAAAAATTTCTCTTTTATTTATTGTACTTGTGCTTAATCTAGCTTTGTGTTCAGGAGTGACCCCATGATAGTGATCAAGGTATCTCATGTGTTGCCAGGGCTTTGAGCCAGATTTGGCAATATGCAAAGCAAGGACTGTAACCTCTAGACCAGTGGTCCTCAAACTATGGCCCACGGGCCACATACTGTATTTGTTCCCAATTTGTTTCTTCACTTCAAAATAAGATATATGCAGTGTGCATAGGAATTTGTTCTTAGTCTTTGTTTTTACTATAGTCCGGCATCCAACGTTCTGAGGGACAGTGAACTGCCCCCCTGTTTAAAAAGTTTGAGGACCCCTGCATCTAGTTCTAAAATTTTATATTTTGAGTCTATTTTTTATTTGCTGTTCAGTTGAATTAAGCAATCTAATTGTAGTGCATTATAATTTTTTGATAATTATAGTACACATTCTTTAAACTTTGTCAATTAATTTAATGCTTTTGTTCATAGGATATTCTGAATAATCTTGAATCTTGTGATTTGGAAGATGATGACCTTATGCTTGATGTGGATCTGCCTGAGGATACACCTCTTGAAAATGGTAAGTAGAGGCAAAATTGAACCCCCCAGACGCATATAGTAATTGCTGGTTATAGTCAATTTTATGTATATTATGTACAGTCTTATACTTGTAAATATATCAATTGAGAAAGCCTTTATAGATTGAAAATCAGCCTTAAATGATGTTAATAACTAGTTGAAATTTGATAAATGTTTAAAACCTGACTTTGTAGGTTTTCTGTCACTTGAGTATTTAAGGAACTGCAGCTTCATTCTACTAGTAGCATGGTATATTTATATCACAAGTTATTTTTTGTTGTTTTTTGTAGTTATTAACATGATATTTCTCCTTTTTATTTAAGTTATTTTTCTTTCTTTTTTTTAATTTATATTTTTTATTATAATGCATAAATGCTACTATCCCACAGATGTTCTTTTTTTTCTTTAAACATTTTGATTGCATACATGATTGTGATTAGGTTTCGGTCATGTAAAGAACACCCCCTTCACCAGTGCAACATTCCCACCACCAATGTCCCGAGTCTCCCTCCCCCCCCACACCTGTACACTAGACAGGCTTTCCAGTTCCCTCATTCATTCACATGCTTATGGTAGTTCTCTGTGTAGTTATTTCTATATCTGCACTCACCACTCTTTGTGGTGAACTTCATGAAGTGAGCTGGAAATTCCAGCTCTCCTCTCATTGTCTCTGTTGATTGTTGCAAAAGTGACTTTTATTTTCTTTAAAATCCATAGATGAGTGAAACTATTCTGCGTATCTCTCTCTCCCTCTTACTTATTTCACTCAGCATGGTAGATTCCATGTACATCCATGTATAGGAAAACTTCATGACTTCATCTCTCCTGACAGCTGTATACACAATATACATTGTGTATATGTACCACAGTTTCTTTAGCCATTCGTCTGTTGAAGGGCATCTTGGTTGTTTCCAGAGCCTGGCTATTGTGAATAGTGCTGTGATAAATATAGGTGTGAGGAAGGGGTTTTTGTGTTGAATTTTTGTGTTCTTAGGGTATATCCTTAGGAGTGGAATAGCTGGGTCGAATGGGAGTTCAATTTCCAGATTTTGGAGAAATCTCCATATCGCTTTCCATAGAGGTTGGACTAGACAGCATTCCCACCAGCAATGGGTAAGAGTTCCTTTTTTTGGGCCACACCCGGTGATGCTCAGGGGTTACTCCTGGCTATTCGCTCAGAAGTCGCTCCTGGCAGGCACGGGGGACCATATAGGGAACCGGGGGATTGAACCGCGGTCCGTCCTAGGTTAGTGCAGACAAGGCAGGCACCTTACCTCCAGCGCCACCGCCCGGCCCCCTATATCACAACTTTTTAAATATAAGGGTGATTCTTATAGTGAAGTGGATCGAACTCACAAATGCAGGCAATCCACCCCTATGATTTGTTGCTCAGGCCTCTTGATTTGTTTTATTTTTCTCAGTGCACATATCCAATTGCTCTTTCATTTATGTCAGTTTTATTTTTGGAAGAAATGTGTTTAGAAAAACAAATATGATTTATTTTTTATCACTTTTATATTTTTTGTTTTTTATTTTTGGGCCACACCTGGTAATGCTCAGGGGCTCCTCCTGCTATGTGCTCAGAAATTGCTCCTGGCAATTGTCATATTGGCCAAATATCATTAATAAAATATACTGCCAGGGAGCTATGTAAAAATAAATGTCAGAATCTCAGTGGTCTTGGAAATAAACATTTTTCTTTTTAGTGGGTCTGTGAATTATCTTGGACTGAATTTAGGCTTCGTATTTCTTCATTTCAAGATCTGAACGCTGGAGACTTTACTCCCATGACTGATATCAAAAAGTGTTATGGGGTCACGCCTAACATTTGCAAGACAGGAATTACACTCTGACCACTATGAGTAGTTCTGATACAGAGGACTTGGATATATAATTCTATTGAAGGAAAGACTGAAGGTTGATCCTACTATCTACTGTACTACAGAAGTAGAGACTTGAGGACAGAGTTTTTCTGTCACTTGGGATATTTAAGAAACCAAACCTGAGTTCTAGTCAGTGCGAGAAAAATCACTGGCAATGTTCAAGATGAACAGGGTAAGAAATAAAGTTCTCTGGATTTGAGTGCTCCAAAATGAGGCTTAAAGAGCACTTATATATATATATATATATATATATATTTAGCTGTAGCACAGTACTTTCTGGATATATGAACTATTTTCTAACAGAACAGCTTAATGTTAGAAATCATAGAAATTATTAAAATCTGAATTAGTGAGAAGAAAAATTAGTTGGAAATATTGTAGAATATGCAGGAAACATGTAAACTATTGAAAATTAAAGTGTAAAAAAGACAATGAATGCAAATTAATGCAAAGTTTTAAGGGCTGGATTAAGGATTTGCCCTCTTAAAATAAGTCACATTCATGATAATGCATTTTACAACTTTAATAGCATTTTAACAACTTCTCTTTGGATACTTGAAATACTTTCAAAGCTAAAACAATGTATGGATGGAGCTGGTCTGAGAGTTTGTCTCATCTTTAGAATACAGGAAATCTAATTCACATATTAGATGAAAGTAGAATACCTTTAAATTTCAGATCTCTAGGGCTGGAGTGGTGGCGCTGAACAGGAAGGCATCAGCTTTGCCAGCACTAGCCTAGGATGGATTGCAGTTCGGTCCCCCAGCGTGTTCCCCAAGCCAAGAGCGATTTCTGAGAGCATAGTCAGGAGTAACCCTGAGCATTACCAGGTGTGGCCCAAAAATCCCCCCTCCCCAAATTTAGATCTTTGAGGTTTTGTTTGGAAACTTGTGAAAAGTAGAAATAAAGTAGAAGAAAAGTTTGAGGATATCTCGCATTTTTTTTTAAACTAGAAGAAAGTCAACACTATTTCAGGCTAGAGATATATTCGAAGCTAGTAGATAGTATATACAAACTTTATGATCCTCATAGAAAACAAAGATAAAATAGGATTAGGTGTATACTATCAGGAATTTGGGAATGACTATTATTATTATTTTTAAATTTATTTAAGCATCATGGTTGCATACATGTTCATAATTAGGTTTCAGTCATAAAATGCACACCCTCCATCATTAGTAAAACTTTTTCACTGCCAATGTCTCCCATTTTCTCCCCCCCCCCCACCTGTGTTCAAGACAGACATTGTATTTCTCTGTATATCCTTGGCAATGACTATTGTAACTTTCAGATCCTGTGTTATTGTATTTAACCCCTGAATTTTTTTTTTAATTGAAAGACTAGGAATGTTAAAAATACTAGTACAATGTTGGTAAATCTTCTAATATACTTAAAAATGTATATTATCCTGGTGACAAATTTGTTATTAAAGGACTATAATTGATATGTAGCATATATTAGTTTTAGGTATATTAACTAGTGATTCAGTATTTGAATATATTGCAAAGAGACCACTAAGTCTTATAAGTACTCACCATCATCCATTATTGGATTTTGGGGTAAGTGTTGGGCCACGTATGTTGATGCTCCAGGGAAACTCCTACATTTGAATTACTCCTGAAAGTGCTGGTATACTATATGAGATGTCAGTAATTGAACCTGATTATGCCATATGCAAGACAGGTGTCCTATTGGTTGTACTGTCTTTTTATAAAATTATTATTATTAAGTACATTCTTTAATTGAAAATGTGCATGATTTTCAGTCATACAATGGTCAGTACCCACCCCTTCATCAATGCACACTTTCTGCCACCAATGCTCCGGCCCCTCTTTTATTTCTATCATGTAAGACACATTTTTTTTGTTTGTTTGTTTTTTGGGTCACACCCGGCAGTGCTCAGGGGTTACTCCTGACACCATGCTCAGAAATTGCTCCTGGCAGGCACGGGGGACCATATGGGGCACCGGGATTCGAACTGATGACCTTTTGCATGAAAGGCGAATGCCTTACCTCCATGCTATCTCAAGTGCTAACTTGAATTGGGTAAAGACTATTGAAGAACATCAATTTAGTCTGAGTCTTGTTCTTCCTTTTTCTTAGACTTTTTTCAAACAGTGGAACTAAAGAAATGGGGCTCTTTACATTATTTTTTTCCTGTAAAATATTTCACAAAATGTAAGGAGAGAAAGATCACATCTATTTTAGGATGTATTTCTGAATGCTTTCTGAAGTGTTTTTTTTTTTTTTATCTATTCTTGAAGGTATATCTATTCTTGAGGTGTATTTGTCCTCTTTACCTGTTTAACTATCAAAGTCAAGTATCTGTTCTCATAAAAATATTTTGTTGAGGGGCCAGCGGCGCTAGAGGTAAGGTGTCTGCCTTGCAAGCACTAGTCAAGGAAGGACAGTGGTTTGATCCCCGACATCCCATATGGTCCCCCCAAGCCAGGGGCAATTTCTGAGCACTTAGCCAGGAGTAACCCCTGAGCATCAAATGGGTGTGGCCCGAAAAACCAAAAAAAAATTTTTTTTTTGTTGATCTTGAAATTTTTTTCTGATTTTTGTAAAGCTTATGAAGTTCAGAATGTACTCCATAATACCTTGGCATATTTAATATTATATAAGCTGAAGGAGCTGAAGAAAATGACAGAAGCAGGCGAGCCAATTTAATCCTCTGTTCTCCCTGTGTCAGGACATAAAATCTTCGTGTGTGAAGTGCCCTCTCTTTACCCAGAGAAATGGATCTTCCTTATGGATCCCAAAAAATGTCTTTGCTAAGTTTCCTCTGGCTTACTATAATGACCTAACCTATCATATTTCTCAAAGATTTTACGCTATCAAAGCTAGCATAAAAACATAGATGTTGAGATGTTTGAATCTTCAGTTTCTGAAGCTGCTTTGTAAATTTCTCCAAATATCTATCTATCTATCTATCTATCTATCTATCTATCTATCTATCTATCTATCTATCTATCACCACATCTGGAGCACCGTGCTCTATCTATCTATCTATCTATCTATCTATCTATCTATCTATTTATGACCACATCTGGAGCACCGTGCTCTGGTATTATTCCTAGTTTGCTGCCCAGGGTTCATTTCTGGCTATTCTCAGAGGATCATTTGCTGTGCTAGGGATGACCTGAGATCTGCTGAGTTTAAAGAAAACACATTATTTTCTATACCATCTCTCTTGTTCCTCTAATCTATTCAGAATTTAGATAGTATGTAGGTGTGACTCTCAGCTTAGAATGAGTCAAGCCTTAAAATGAACCATAACGAGTTTTATCTCTTCTGTGGCCTTATTACCCTTATTGACTTTTGGCGTTTTTTGTTTAGCTTGAGGGGTAGGGAAACTACGTGGTCAAAGGGAGTGAATGTGCAGACATATATAGAATGAGGAAAAAATAATTAAAAAAAAGGGAAAGAATTTTTGGTTTGTATTATGATTTGGGAGGTTCTCAAAATACTTTTACCTTTTTTTTTT
>PVKC010048047.1:0-10967 GCA_004027635.1 Crocidura indochinensis | reverse complement strand
AAGACCTTGATATCAGACCTGAAATCGTAAGGTATTAAAGCAACACATAGGTAAGACTTCATGACATTGAGATTAAAGGCATCTTCAAGGAGGAAACAGCACTCTCAAAACAAGTAGAAGCAGATATAAACAGATAGGAATATATTAAGCTGTAAAGCTTCTGCACCTCAAAGGAAATAGTACCTAGGATAAAAGAACCACCCTCTGAAAGGGAGAAACTATTCACCCAACACCCATCAATTAAGGGGCTAATATCCAAAATATACAAGGCACTGACAGAACTTTACAAGATAAAAGCATCTAATCCCATCAAAAAAATGGGGAGAAGAAATGAACACTTTGTCAGAGAAGAAATACAAATGGCTGAAAGACACATGAAAAAAATGTTCCACATTACTAATTATCAGGGAGGTGCAAATCAAATCAATTATGAGGTACCATCTCATGCCACAAAGATTGACACACATCACGAAGAACAAGAACAAGCAGTGATGGCGGGGATGTGGAGAGAAAGAAACTCTTATTCACTGGTGGTAATTCAATCTCGTCCAGCCTTTATGGAAAACAATATGGAGATTCCTCAAAAAAACTGGAATTTGAGCTCCCATAATGATCCAGCTATACTATTCCTAGCGATATACCTTAGGAACACAAAAATACAATTCAAAAATCCCTTCCTCACTCCTATATTTATTGCAGTGCTATTTACAATAGCCAGAAGCTGAAAACAACCAAGATACCCTTCAACACAGGAATGACTAAAGAATCTGTGGTACATATACACAATGGAATATTATGCAGCTGTCAGGAGAGATGAAGTCATGAAATTTTCCTATACATGGATGTACATGGAATCTATTGTGCTGACTCAAGTAAGTCAGAGGGAAAGAGATAGACACAGAATATTCTCACTCATCCATAGGTTTTAAAAAAAAAGTACTGACATTTTGTAATAATCCCAGATACAATAGAGTGAGGGGCTGGAAGAACCAGTCCACAATATGAAGTTCACCACAAAATGTAGTGAATGCTGTTAGAGAAATAACTACACTAACAACTAGCATGGCAAAGTTAATGAATGAGAGAAGTAGAATGCCTATCTCGAATACAGGCAGGGGTGGAGGAGGAGGGTTTTCAGGGGCATCAGTGGTGGTAATGTTGCACTGGTGAAGGGGTGTGTTTTGAAACCCAAATACAATCATGCTTGAAATTATGGTGCTTAAATAAATATTTTATTAAAAAATCAGGGCCAGAAACATAGAGGTAGAGACATGGAGGTAGAGCATTTTCCTTTCATGCGGAAGAATGGTGGTTCAAATCCAGGCATCCTAATATCCCCCATTGGGCTTGACAGGAGTGATTTCTGAGCATAGAGCCAGCAGTAACTACTGAGCACTGCCAGGTGTGACCCAAAAACCTAAAAAAAATAAAAAAGACAAACAAACAAACAAAAAAAAAAACAAAAAAAACTAAACTTTCAAATTAGCCCATGAAGCACTTACTATAACTTTGGGCAGTCTCCCTTGTAGAGCTGAACAGAAACCCACAGCTAATACTCCAGAGAAGACTGACATCTCTCAGTATTTCAATGTCCCCTAACTTCTTATCTAATGTGGAAGCTAGATAAGAAGGATAAGGTAACAAGCTAACTCTTATCAATCTGTTAGTAATCAGCCTAAAGCAGTATCAGGTGCTCTCTCTAGCTTCCAAGTTACAGGGGAACATGTGCCAGAAGGAGACAGACTTTATTTTTGATGGAGTGTTCATTAAGAACCTTTTTTGGAGTGAAACTGGACTAGAAGCCTCTTGTCAGTATCAGCATTCATTAACATTCTCAGTAATTCATTAATTCATTTTTCCTCTTCAATTTCTTTTGACCTTAGACCAGAAATTGTCAGAGAGCTCTGTGCACAAGGTTGTTGTTGTTTTTTTTTTTCAGAATTCTGTTAAAAACACACTATCTTCTCTTAAATATAAAGACATGCCCAATGTAAAAATAGAAACTCAAGTTTCTAAATGTATGTTAAAAAACTGTCAAACTGGCCAATGTCTCACTTTCTCAAAAGCACTACAAAAGTAGTAGAGAGACTCAACTATGATTTGTCTTGTTTCTGTGGAAAAGCTTCTGTCAGAAACAGATAAAATTACAGGAACATTACCTTTTGACCTAGAAACCCTATTTGTCATAGTCTGCCCCACAAAACACTTGAACACATGATGAAGGACATAAACTAACAGTCATTTACTTCGACATTATAATAACAAAGGACTGGAAGTAACCCAAGAGTAAAGTAATGTGATAGTGGTTATTAAGCTATAATAAGCCTACACAATGGATCATAATCCAGTATAAAAATAATAATGGGAATTTCCTTCTAGTTGTATATGTATTTTGTACATCTGTAACTGATGAATTTTAAATTAATTTATTGAATATGTATAACATTTAATGAAAGAAAAATAAGGATGTATTTTAATGTTTATTTGCTTACATTCAAATAAAGACCAATATATGAAATTAGGGGGAATAGGATAAATGGAAGAGGTTCTTAGGAATACAATCTAAATAGTTTGCTGTGTGTATAAACAGTTTTAAAGACCTCTAGGTATTTATTGAAATATTTCATGATTTTTTAGAGTTTTCTAATTCTTTTCTGTTATTAATTTTAAAGAAGGACTCAGAATTTTGTAGTTTTGTAGAGATTTAGAAACAGTCAACTATGGAAGATACAATGAGAAAGATGCTCTAAGAAAAACTTCATCCTATTTCATTAAATTTGATCCTGGTCATTCAGTTCAGATGAGCTCATAAATATAAACATATTGTTATAAGGCCACTTTTTTGGATGGGAAATAGAATGGGAAGCCAGTGTAGGAACTGAATTTCATCATTGAGTATTTGGTACTTGATGATGTCCAGAAACCTATATAGCACATTATCTCATGGGAGGGATGTTGTTTGAGTACTATACAACCCACAGAGGAAGCTACAGCTCCCACCTGTCCCTACAAGGTCTTAGAAGGTTACTTAAGAGTGTGTGCATTCTCAATGTAATGGAAACATCAGAGACAAACCAACCAGCAAAATATCAAGTATTCCAGTTGTGGTAGTGTTGTGGTTGAATTGTGTCCTTCCCAAAAGACATGTTCAAGTCCTAAATTCTGGATTCTAAGAATGTTACCATATTTAGAAATACAATCCTTGCAGATGTAGTCAGTTAACAGTAGGTTTTACAAGATTAGATTGAGTTTTGAATTCAATGCCAGTGGGGTAGAGTGATACATGACTAGAGTAATACCACTGAAATACTAAGGAATACCAAGGGTTGTTGGCACTACCAAGAACTAGAAAGAGAAAAAGAGGGCTCCCTAGAATATTTTGGGGGAATACACTTCCCATTCAGTCAGGCAGTATAGTCTAGTGTTTCCGCCAACCAGCTTGTAGTCATTCACTATACATTGCTTGGGAATAAATGGAAATGGTGAGAAGAGGAAAGTAATGATAAAATTGACTCCAGGCCTGAAGGTGCATAAGTGCTTCTAGAGGGCTCACAGGAAGGGAAGTTGGGATTTTTAACTCACTAGCCCAGGGGATGGTGGTAGGGAAGATCATAACTTATTGACCCTGTAGACATAATCTAATGTGTCATGGGGGAATCATAGGACATGATGTGCATTGCCAGGAGTCTATGGAAGCCTTTGAGTTCCACAGTCCTGGGTCACTCAAGAGGATAAAGATATTGAAAAACAAATTCCCCCCACCAAGAAAATAATATATCATTATTGACTGATAAGAATTGTTAGGGTAACTAATCTCAAATAAATACCTCACAATGGATCAAACGTAAATATTAGAGAAGAATTTTGTGCTGGTAAAGTTTTTACTGCTGGCTTTCCAAAAAGAAAGCCCTGATTCTCTCTGTTTGATCATGTCTGTGGTGTCTATACCAGCCACAAACTATCTGAAGCACCCAGCATGGTGCCATTGAACTTGAGCAGAAAGGGGTAAGAAATGCTAACAATAGACTTGTGAGTCCCTGTGCCAGCTGACTGCAACACTTCCATCTTCTTTCTCTCATGAGTGAGAACTCTGAGGGCTGGGGAAAGGGAATCTTGTGTGGGTTCTAAAGGATGGAAAGACTCAGGATGAAGAGAAAGAAATCTCCCCAGCAAGTATCCTGAAGAAGAAGCAAGAGAGGAAGTGGAGAAAAGGGCTAGGTATACAGTTGGACCTGAGCTCATGCTAAGCACAGCTCTTATCAAATCTGTGATCTGTACCTCAGCTTGCTTCCTTGTAAAACAGTAAGAATGTAAGCTCTTAAGACCTAGAGCTTATGGAGTAAGCTGTCTGTAGCAGTGAGCTAGATAGTTTTGTTGAATCAGGTACACAGCCTGTAGTGCCTGTAGCCTGCAATGCCACATAAACTGCTAACACGGGAACCCACATGCAAACATGTTTCCATACTTCAAAGATGTAGCAAGTTCCAGAAACTTCTAATACAGTGACTATGGATATATGGCAGATCATATAAGATTTTAGGACTTTCCAATACATATGAAAGTTATGTATAGCTATTCTACAGTGATCAGAATACAGTGCCTTAGATATGACCCAGATGTAAAGAAAGCACCTAATATTGGGAAAAAATGACTTGACCTTCAGGAAGGATTCCTTTAGGAAGGATTGTCACTAATCTCCAATTTATAAAACACTAATTGTGTGCAAAGCACAATAAAATAAAATTTATCAAATATGTTTTGCTTTATACATATGGGTGTATATAAATGATGTAGATACTTAGCATATGAATTATTGATTATGTGTATGAATATAAATATATTTAAATGAATATACAGCGTTGCACATACAAGTACTGTTCTCAATTTGCTTAACACAATGTTACTATAGGTATAGTCATATTTTATTCTCCATGAGACTAGGTAAAGAAACCTCCAGAACATTACATCATTTCTATTTTGTCATTAAAGGATATATGAGAGCTGAAAAGTCCTGAGGCACTCAGGAGAGAAACATCCTGTGTGGCCTTTGAGGCAAAAAAAAAAAAAAAAAAACCCAGTAGACCGGAAAAGGTGGACTCCTGAAGATGGTTTCTGTCCAGACTTATTGACAGGCCAGTGCTTATCCTTCAGGAAACAACAGGGAAACAGGAAGTGTACATTTTGTCAAGGAGGTGAGTAACTATTTCAAAAACTGAGAAAATCCCTAAGAGTCAAAGACAAATGTTCCTGAGGATCTGATTAAATAGAAAAGGCCATTTGAACATGTCTCTGGTTCTGGTTGAGTCACAGGGTAAATGGGAAAAAGTGCTCTAGGGTTTGATTGTTTTCTATCTAGCAACTTGATTTGTGTGCATGTGGGGGATAGATTATTTGTTTTTCGTTTGTATTCTTATTATTGTTTTGAGGTTACACTCAGCAGTGAGGTTACACTCAGGGATTACTTTTGCCCCTGTGGTTGGGGGTTACTCTGCCAGTGCTCTGGGGGATCAAGTGAGATGTTGTGGATTAAACCAGGGTTGGCCATGCACAAGGCAAGTTGCCTTAACATTGCACATCTTTTATTTTCATTTTTAATATAATTTTTATTTTAATCATAGTGGCTTACATATTGTTGACAATAATATTTTAGGTACATATTAACATAAAATCAGGGGAATTCCCATCACCGAATTGTCTCCCTCCACCTCCGTTCCATACTGCTTCCCATATCCTCTTCCCTAACCTCAGGGGCTGCTAGAGTAAGTGGTATCCTCTGTGCCTAACCATCTCTCCAGCTCAAGTAACTTTCTTTGAATTTCAAGGATTGGGTTCCTAGTTTAAGTTTGTGCCTAGGATGGGTTACATGACTAAACTAAATAACTCACTACCACTATTAGAACAGCAATGACAAAAGTCTTAAATCAGCCATCATTTCTAGTATATTGGTCTGGTGGATTCAAAATACTAATTGATGTGCATTTAAAATCAACATTTTTTCCTTTCAGTGAAATCACTACTTTTCTCTGGAACACTGTCCTTGCTTTTAAAGATTGTTAAAAGATTTTTCTCTTTTACCTGTTTCATCTCCATATTTTAGGGTTTCAAATTTTCAGCACATTTTGGTTATCAAGAGGAAGCGTTTTGCTTACTTATTATCAGAAATCAAAGCATTTTTCCTCGAGAAGGGTGGGGAATAAAAAGCACAAAATAATCATTTTTCCACATATATATTTATTTATTGATTGATTGATTTTTAACATCCTTATTTTGGTGTAGATATTGAATTTGATGTCTCCTTTTTGATTTTATATTATTTTATCTTATCTTTCTCTTTCTTTTTGCACTCCGCCATGATTTGATTTCAGAACCAAGACTATTGTGTGGTGCTTCTCTTTATTGCTGTGGGGCTCACTGGATATTTAATTTGACATTTATTTTTTTATTGTTATGATGTTTCAATTACCTTTTTAATGTCCTCTCTCAAACTGAAGTTGATAGCCACTAGAAGGACTCTGCCCATTTTCAGCATATTTTAATTTTTAGAAATTTAAAAGAAATTTCTTTCTCATTCTGTTGCTTTTCTTTCCCTCAAACAAAACCACATAATTTGATTTATCTAACTTAGCCTCTCAAATAGAGGGAGAAACAAGGGAGGGCTCCAGGACCAAAAAGATGTATGATCACTGATAGTAAGCTAGACAAAAAGGGGACCATCTACTCTAGCAGCCTGGGGGTGATGGTGGGGGATATGGGTTTCAGAAAGGGAACGGGGAAGGGGGGAGGACAAATTTGGTGGTGGGTATTCCCCTGATTCAATGTTAATATGTACCTAAAATACTAATGTGAAAGATATATAAGCCACTATGATCAAAAAAAAATTAAAAAAAATAAATCCCCCTGTATGGAGGGGGTTCTGTCAGAGAAGCAGATTAGGGATGAAAGGATAAATTGAACGATGATAAAATAGATAAGGATATATATATAAAGACAAAGAGATGATACATGAATAGACATAGAAAGACAGATGAATAGATGAATATATGACATATAGATAGATAAATATATTTCAAAGTATTAATTTATAAAAATAGGACCTGTTGATATAGTTTTAAGTGAACTTTCTGAGAAAAATCTCAGTTTGGTCAAAAGATGATCAAGCTAATTGAATGAGATCTTTCAAATAAAAGGTTATCTTTTTTACTAAAAGTCAGTTGACTTCAGGTGTTAACCACAACAAAATACCTTCACAAAAATACTTAGATTACTGATAGTAAATAAAGCGCCACTATTGCTTAGTAAGTTGGCACATGCACTAGCACGAAAGATATTATGCTGGGTAAAAGAGCAAGTCACATAACGACAAATGGCTGTATGATTCCATTAAAATGTGATATGTAAAGTAGTCAAATTCAAATTAAAAAATAGCACCCAGTGCCTAGATTTGAACAATGGGCCATCACTCAGGACAATGTTTAGATTTGAAATATAAAGACTGTTCTAGAACTGAACTGCAGAGGATAGAATGTAAATAATACTTAAAACAATACACTAAGACAAAATTTTATCTTATGTATAGTTTAATATAGTAAAAATATCTGTGAATAAAACATAAATTAGGATTTTTAGAGAAAATGCCTATTTTGGTGTTTTTAGCTTGGTGGGGAGAGGAAAGAAACCTCCAACTTAATCATCACTCCAGACACTTTGGAGAAAAACAGTCTTCAGAATAGACTTAGAAATACTTGTGAGTTTTGCCTATATGTAAAAGGTTATCTCCAAGACAGTAGACACCTCTAAATAAGTGGAAGAGAGGTAAAAGAAAATACTTGAGGGGCCTGGGAGATGACATGGAGGTAAGGTATTTGTCTTGCATGCAGAAGGTCGGTGGTTCAAATCCTGACATCCCATATGGTTCCCAGAGCCTGCCAGGAATGATTTCTGAGTGTAGAGCCAGGAGTAACCCCTGAACGTTGCCAGTTGTGACCCAAAAACCAAAAATATAAAAATAAAAAAACACTTGGATAGATGTCATGTATTTCATCTTCAGCCAAGCAGTTGATAGCCTGCATATTTCAGACATAAGACAGGTAAGATTTTTAAAAAATGCATAAATTTTCCATAACCAAAGAGTTAATTAAAATAAAAATTAACAGAGATGCTGGGGAATTAAACTCAAGAATTAGTATTTGCTAATTCATTTTCTATTCTCTGTGGACACAGAGAGCCTTGTTTTCCATCTTCAGTCTTGTGCTCTTTGGTTTATACCAAAGAAGCTTCCAGGTTTGGTCCTTAAAAACATCAGCTTCTCCTCCCATGCCCTTTTTACTTCTTCCAGGGTACGTGTTCTAGATGGATGCCCCATTAAATGAAAAATATTGTCCACTGGGTCCTAGCCTAAAAGGAAGGAATAGATGGTTGTCTTTAGTGAGACAGCACTAAGAGGATGCAATAAGTTAAAGAACAGAACTTATTTTGTCCTAACTAAATCCATATCCTTGTCCTCCTCATGACCATTGTCTACTTCCTGCAATCAACAGTAGAACAAAATTTTATTTCATCTTTTCCACATATTTTCCCAAATAAAACATTTTGTCATTGCTATGCACTATGAAACTCCAGGCTAAAAAAATAAAGAAGATGAAACACCCACTTATCTACTTATCAAAGCAGCTCCAAGAGAACCATTTTTAGTCATTTTTAACTTAAATTTCCTACTCACATCTTCTATCTGCTATACTCAACTTACTAGTGTTATTTTGTAAGCCTTCAGAAAAGCCAGCATTTTAATTATTCAGATCAGAGATACAGCAAAGTACATTTAAAAAAGTTAATCATTATTTATAAATGAATTATTTTTTGCCAAGTGAGTCTACACTCGGTGTTGAGCTCATGTGGAGCAAACTAGATACATTCCTGAGTAACCAAAGTCAAGGCTCTGTATGCAGCAGGTCTGCCAAGCTGGGGAGGTTCTGATGAACACATGGACTCACACACGAAAACAGGAAATGGAAGTGGGAGACATATTTGGGCCAATGGAAGAAATTAAGGCAAGCAAAGGCAATTTCCCAAGAACTGGAATCCTTCAAGTTGGATTATTTTTGCAAAATGTCATCTGAGCATTGTGTTTTCTCTTTGGTATGTGTGCATGTGGCAAAAATATCAGTAGTCCCAAAGAGTGTTTTGTTCTTTTTTTCTTCAGCAGTAGAAACACTGATACTTAACTGGGCATGTGGCCATACTAAATATAGACAGTGTCTCCTAGTCCATTTTGGCAACTGTTTGTAGCCAAAGAAGAACCCAATGGGATTTGAGAGAGTAAGAGACCAAAGTTTAGAAAAGAACCCTAAAGAGAATAATGAGGTTTTTCCCCATTAACCACTCAGAATTTTCATGTGGCTATTTTTTTGTTTTTGTTTTTGTTTGGTTTTTAGGGCCATACCCATTTGATGTTCAGGGTTTACTCCTGGCTAAGTGCTTCAGAAATTACCCCTGGCTTGGGGGACCATATGGGACGCCAGGGGATTGAACCGCAGTCCTTCCTTGGCTAGCGCTTGCAAGGCAGACGCCTTACCTCTAGCATCACCTCGCCGACCCCTTCATGTGGCTATTATAGACAGTGCCCTGTCCTGAACCCTAAGAAAGTGGAACAGACTTTTGTTTGGTGACACAGGGGTACCAGGAATATCAATGATCTCAGAGCTACCATGCAAATTCTGAATTTCCTAATCCATGTTTTGCATGAGATATATATGCTAGACCCTGAAATGTTCCACTTGGCTAAAAAATTAATACAAAAAAGACAATAGAGTTCCTTTTTACAAATAATGATAGAGGAGAAAGATATTAAGGAGTCAATCCCATTTAAAATAATATCTAAAAATCTGAAGCACGTAGGAATCAATCTGACAAGAGAAGTGAAAGACCTACACCATGAAAGTTTCAAAATACCTCAGAAAGAAATTGAAGAAGACCTAAGGAAATGGAAGAACATCCCCTGCTCATGGGTAGGAAGAATCAACATAATCAAAATGACTATCTTACCCAAATTACTATGTAGATTCAATGTAATCCCTATCCAAATTCAGACATCATTTTTTTTAAAGAATTAGAACAATCAATTATAAAGTTCATCTGGAACCAAAAAAGACTAGGTTAGCCAAATCCATACTGAAAAACAAGAAACTGGGTGACATTTATTTACCTAACCTGAAGCTTTATTATAAAGCTATAGTCATCAAAACAGCATGGGACTGGGACACAGAGTATCAGATCAGTGGATTAGAACAGAATATCTAGATATACCCCCAAATATACAATCAACTAATATTTGACAAAGGATCCAAGAATCTGAAATAGAACTAAGACAGTCTTTTAACAAATGGTGTTGGAACAACTGAATAACCACCTGTAAGAAACTAAAGATTGATCCATATCTCACATCTACACAAAAACCAACTCAAAATGGATCAAAGACCTTGAAATCAGACCCTAATCTATAAAGTTCATTGAGGAAAAAATAGGCAGAACACTTAAACACTTATATCTCAAAAAAGTCTTTGATGATGGAATCCCAATGGCAAGAGTAATACCATCAAACCTAAATAAATGGGACTACATAAAACTAAAGAGTTTCTATATGGCAAGAGAAACTCTAGGTAAAACCAGAAGACAGCTAGCAGAATGGGAAAATATTTTCACACTCGACACATCAGATAAAGGGTTGATATTTAGGATATACAAAGCACTCAGAAAGGTGAGCTCCACAAAACCTAATAAAGCCATATTAAAATGGGGAGTGGAAATGATAGACACTTTTTCAAGGAAGACTGACAGATGGTCATGAGACACATGTAAACATGTTGAGCACCACTCATCATTAGGGTAATCCAAATCAAGTCAACAAGGAGGTGCAACCTTACACCAGTGAGAATGACACACATCAAATATAAAGGGACCAATCTCTGTTC
>PVKC010048046.1:0-10961 GCA_004027635.1 Crocidura indochinensis | reverse complement strand
CAACTACTTAAATATCTACACCAAGGAAGTGGACTAAAACTAGATAAGAGAAGAGAAATATAAAGTAGTAATAAGTGAAAAAAAAAGATGATTTTGTGCTTCTTGTCTCTTTTTTTTTGTGTGTGTGGTTTTTTTGGGTCCCACCAGCAGCGCTCAGGGGGTCACTCCTGGCTCCATGCTCAGAAATCGCTTCCGGCATGCCAGGGGACCAAATGGAACGCCGGTATTCAAAGCAATAAACTTCTGCGTGAAAGGCATACTCCTTACCTCCATACCATCTCATGAGAGTTATTTTTAATAATAATTTTTATTGCGGCCAAAAAGTAAATAAAAAATCTTTCACAGTAATATTTAAGGTACAGGTGACAATGAATCAGAGCCATTCCCACCACCAGGGTTGCCCTCTCTCCACCCCCTTTTCCCAGCATGTGTCCCATATCTCTGCCCCGTCCCCCCCAGTGCTAGTGTAACTATTTTCCTCTGTGTATAGTCTGCTGTAGATAGGGTATTGATACTTCTGTTGACTTTAGGTTTGGTGTTTAAGTCTGATCATTTTTTAATTCCACTCAATGTTTATATTGCTATTTGGTCCTAGTAACATTCATTTTTCTTTTCACACTCAATTCACGAAGCAGAACAAAATGATTCAATTTGTGTCATTCTTTTAGAAGACAAAAACAAAACAAAACAAAACAAAACAAAAAACCAGCAGTTAAAAAAAAAAGTAACTATCAAGAAAAAAAAAAAAACACCCAGCAGCAAAAAGATCACCAAGTAATAACCACAAGAGTAGAAAAAATAAAAGAGTGCTGGTGTGGCAACTTTTGTGCTCCTTGTCCCCTTTTTTGCATAATCCAGTAAATATTGGGGAATTAAGAAAGGGAATTCCCTTGGCCTAAGAGATTCAAGGTTTTTCCGCCCCTGAAGCATACTGTCATGCGAACCACTAATGACTCTGTTCATGATCATTACTACCCCTAAGGTCTTTTTTTGAGGTGCCAGGAAATTTTCTGCTCAGCAGTGGATGCTAAAATCAGGACTCTGTAGCTAGAAACCTTGGTAATTGCACAAATCAAATGACAAGGTCTAGGATAGAGTCTTTACGGTCCTAGAAGTTCTGTTCCATCATGGTTGTAGTGAGTCTTTTGTAGTAAGTGGTCTTGGTTTTTTGCTCAGATCCTAGGCCAAAACCTAGAATAGAGTTTTCATTATGGTTCCAGAAGTTCTGTTCAGTCTCAGCTGTCAAAGTTTGACCTCTGTAATTAGAGATCTTGACTTTTGTACAAGTCCTAGGCTAAATCCTAGGCTAGGGTTTTTCTTATTGGTCCCAGGATAAATTATGCCCAGTCATGGTTGTCAATCAGTCTTTTGTAGTTGGCGCTCTTGGGTTTTGTACAGATCAAAGGACAGCATGTCTTCCGATTTCATCTTACCATTAGGTGATGTGATAGGACAACCTGCTCTTAGATCAAGTTGTCTTTTCCTCATTGTCGGGATGTCATAACAGAAATGCACAAGTTGGTACCACACCAGTGTTAAAAATTTCTCTAGGGAGATTGGTTCTTTGTGTTGTTTCAGGGAACTATATCAGTTCTATGTCAGGTATATGAGGTTTGGAGTTGGACGAACACTATCCAATCTCATGGTGCTGAGTTGTGTCCACATGACACATATTCAGGATGGGAGGTGCCCCTGTATCATAACAAGTATGAGTTCTTATCCCTGGAAGATAAGATCTTATTTCTGTGCATAAGGTTTCCCCCTATTTACTGTGCCTATATAAAAGCATATAGTATCATATTATATTTCCGGTGCATTTGGGGGTAAAAATGACAGACTCCACAATCTCTGTGCTCTGGTTTTAACCTGAGATTTTATTTCATGAAAGACTTTTTCTTCTCGGTTTTTGTACCAAGCAGAACCAAAACCGGTAAGTTAAAGAAAATATGTATATGTATATATAAAATAGAAGAAATAAGTAAAACTGAATTAAAAATGTAATTAAAAGAAAAAAGTGATGAAGGAGGCTACCTTTATATTTGAGAATACACACATAAGATGCATTATTATAGAGATATTAAACATGCAAAGGCAATATAGGCATCCCAATTAAGTCTTTTGAGATATTCTTGTAAGGGGTGAAATCCAAGGCACATTTTCATCATCAGATCATGGTCTTGAGTTTGAGACATGATTTGTAGCATTACAGGATCATGTAGTGTACTTGAGCTGGAGGTCTTTCTGAAGCTGAATCCAGTGCCATGCAACAGTTCAAGTTTTGAGGGGGGTGAAAAGGGTAATATAGTCAACAGGTGTGTGGTTACAGATTCTAGCTGGGGCACGAGAATTGGGGTGAGAGGGTGCCTTTTCATTCTGGGAGCTCAGTGGTTGTTTGTTGGGCAGGAGGTCAGTTTCAGGAACTAATGGGTTAAGAAATGAGGGTAAAGAGGGATAAATAAGGAGGGAAAACAGATAAGGAATGGGAGATGAGAGGATAGATGGACTTTTGAAGAGGAGGGAGGGTAATATAAAAGAGAGGCTATATATACTATAGATATGGATTGTTTACAGTTTATGTTTGGCAATTAGAGAGAAGACCATTGCATAAAAACTCAGGCCCACATATAGATACTTTAGAGATCTATTCAAGTATTATTTTACAGGTCTTGGACATTCAGTTTCTTTTTTTTCATGGGAACAATCTACAATAGTGAGCATTACAATTGTCTCGTGGACACTTTTGGAAATGAAAACTAATGAGAAAGGACCCTTTGCAAAAGTATTCCCACAGAGGCCCGTTTATGTCCATGGAAGGTCTCTCAGCTACCAGTTGGAAGAAGAATGGTGCAATCCTGGTGTCTGGGGTCTGCTGAGTCAGTCACAAGCCTAGCCTGGGTTTTATGCATAGGGGAGTGTGTGGCTTCCCTTCTCCACACTCCTAGAGAACCAGATGCTTGGCCTTCGCCTGAAAGCCTGATCTGGCCTGGGGGTCCCATTTCCCTGAACTAGGATTCAGTATAGGAGTCCTTTCGCTAGCTCCCTCCGCTCAGTGACACCCCCCCCCACTTACCATTTGAAAGAGGAAGGGTGAAATCCTGGTGTCTGGGGTCTGCTGAGTCATTCGTCAGCTAATCTGGGTTTTATAAAGCATTGGGGAAGGTATGACTTTTCTTCCCCTCACCCCCAGAGACCCAGTTGCCTGACCTTGCCCAGTGGTCCCATTTCCCTGTACTAGAGTTCAGTAAAGGGGTCCTGTCACTAGCTTTCCTGCTCAGTGACCACTCGGTTACCAGTTGGAAGAGGAACTGTGGAATCCTGGCGTCTGCGGTCTGCTGAGACAGTCTCCTGAACCAGTCGCAGCCTAGCCAGGATTTTATGCATTGGGGAAGGTGTGGCTTCCCTTCTTCATGAGAATTTTTTTTTTATCAAAAATTGGCAGCACATATACTAAAATTGGAACGATACAGAGAAGATTAGCATGGCCCCTGCGCAAGGATGACACGTAAATTCGTGAAGCGTTCCATATTAAAAAAAAAAATTAGTATTGGACCTTCTCGAATGCTTTCTCTGTAACTATTGATATGATCATATGGTTTTTCTATTATTTTGCATGATATGGTGTATTATGTTGATTGATTTACATTTATCAAACCAACCTTGCATTCCTGGGATGAATCCTAATTGATTGTGGTGTATGACATTTCTAATGAGGCATTGGATCCTATTTGCCAGAATTTTGTTGAGGATCTTTGCATCTGTGTTCATCAGAGATATTGGTCCATAATTTTCTCTTTTTTTGCAGAATCTCTGTTTTGGTTTTGGTCAGAAGGTGATATTAGCTTCATAACTACTACTTGGAAGTGTTCCTGATTCTTCAATTTTATGAAAAAGCCTGAAGAGGATTGGCATAATTTCCTCTTGAAAGGTTTGAAAGAATTCATTAGTGAATCCATACATCTAGGCCTGGGTTTTTGTTTCTGGGATGAACTTTGATGACCATCTTATTTTCCTCCTCAATGATGGGTCTGTTTTTATGTGCTAGATACTCTTCGTTTAATCATGGAAGATTATAAGTGTCCAAGAACATCAATTTCTTCAGATTCTCATGTTTCGTGGCATAGTTTCTCAAAGTAGTCTCTGATTACTCTTTGAATCTCTACAGTATTTGTAGTGATCTCCCTCTTTTCATTTTTAATTTGGTTTATTAGGTTTCTCTTTCTCCATTTATTTGTGAGTTTTGCTAGTTGTTTATCAATCTTGTTTATTTTTTTAAAGAACCAACTTTTGCTTTGGTTGATTTTTTTGGATTGTTTTTTGGATTTACACTTCGTTGATTTCTGCTCTAAGCTTTTATCTTTTTCTGCATACCAATTTTTGGCTCCTTTTGTTGATAAATTTCTAATTTTAAAAGCTGTGTCATTAAGCTTCTTCTATAGGCCCCTTCTTTCTTTCTGATGTGTGCTTGCAAAGCTATAAATTTTCTCAGTAATACTTTAGCTGTGTCCTACAAATTCTGACAATTTGTGTCTTCATTGTCATTTGTTTCCAGGAATGTTTTGATTTCCTCTTTGATTTTTTCTCTGGCCCACTGGTTGTTCAGTAATGAGCTGCTGAATTTCCAGGTTTAAAAGTTTTTTTTTTCTGTGTCCCTTTGTGGTTCACTTCTAATTTCAGTGCCTTTTGATCTGAGAAGGTAGTCTGTATAATTTCTATTCTCTTGACTTTATGGAGCTGTTTTATGAGGCAGTATGCGGTCTATTCTAAAGAAGAAACCCATGACTTGCAAATATTTTAATTGTTCTGTAGGTTGTCTTTTCACTATGGTAAATTTTCCCTTTTGTATGTATGTCTTTCAGTTTGATGCAATCTAAATTATTCTTTTGCTTTGTTATCTCTGCTTTTTTGTGTTATTCAAGAATCATTGTGAATGTCATGAAGATTCTCTGCTATGTATTTTTTAAATATTTATAATTCTTCTTCTTACATTATGTCTTTAATACATTTGTATTGATTCCATATCCCCAGTTCTATTAAGGCACCATAATTTACAATTCTGTTAATAATTTTATGCAAACATTCTTCCAAACTTGTACTGACTTCAACAAGTGTCTTTTTTTTTAAAAAAATCTTTATTACAGCACCATGATTACAAACATTTTGTAGTTGGGTTTCAGTCATAAAAAGAACACCCTACTTCACCAGTGCAACATTCCCACCACCATTTCCCCCATCTTCTTTCCTCACTTCTTGCCTGTATTCAAGACAGGCATTCTATTTCTCACACTCACTACCATTGTTATGATATTTGTTAGTTGTTTTCTCTAACTGTAGCCACCATATTTTGTGGTCCTGATGGCTGCATAATATTCCATTCTGTATATCAACCAGTGTCTTAAGAACACCTCCTTCTCCTCTTCATTTCGAGGTTAACTCAGTTCTGTGACCAACTCTCAAGCTTTGTTGCCTTTGACCATTTTTTATTCCCTTAGTGTGTTTCTTTATACTCTCTATTTCTATAGTCCCAGACCACCAGCAATACAAGTGATCCTCCACTTTAAATAAGATACTTCTTTCTTTCTTTCTTTTTTTTTTTTTTGGTTTTTGGTTTTTGGGCCACACCCAGTGACACTCAGGGGTTACTCCTGGCTATTCGCTTAGAAGTTGCTCCTGGCAGGCACAGGGGACCATATGGGGGACCATATGGGGAACTGGGGGATCTAACTGTGGTCTGTCCTAGGTTAGCGCAGGCAAGGAGGCACTTTACCTCCAACACCACCGCCCGGGTCGGTGCCTTGCCTGCGCTAACCTAGGACAGACTGCAGTTCGATCCCCCTGTTCCCTATATGGTCCCCTGTGCCTGCCAGGAGTGACTTCTGAGCTAATAGCTAGGAGTAACCCCTGAGCATCACCGGATGTGGCCCAAAAACCAAAAAAAAAAAAAAGAAAGATAAATAAGATCCTAATTGTGATTGGTTGCCTGAATATATAATCCTTCCTTTTCCACCTGCCCCAGGGATGACTGTGTGACTGTGTGTAGAGAGTGGTTGTCAGTTAGAAAAGATAGTTGATGTAATAAGTGGATTAAACTGCTTTTATCCCTAGATGTGTCTTTTCTCTCTGATTTAAATAGACTTTTCGTTATCTTTTTATTTACAACCTATACCTTTTCCTTTTACCTGGCCCCAAAACCTCTTTCTCTCTCTCTTGGCCTAGGGGTTTGTCATAGGCCCCTGAACTTCTCTAATAAAAAAGACTAAGATATTTTTCAGAATCTTGTCTGTGGACATCAGCAGCGTAGGCACATGGGCCTATCTCTGGCAACTTGGTTTGGACAATAACCCATATGTGAACCAGGTCATTTTGCAACTGTCTAACTTCATTAAGCATGGTACACTTTTATTTTATGCATATAGTGGCAATTGAATTATTTCATCTTTCCAGTAACTGAGTAATATTCTATTATATATATAAATATATGTACATACACTAATTTTTTTTATCTAGTCATCTAAATTTTTACACTTAGGTTGCTTCAAGGTCTTGGCTATTGAGAGTAGTGCTGCAATGAATACAATACCATAGCTACCTTTTTAAAATAATATTTTGGGGACGTAAAGAGAAAAGAATCAAATGAAAATTTTAGACCCTATATATTAAATTGAAGATACATGATCATGAAATGAAAATAAAAATAAAAATGTAAAAGAAACTTCAGAATAAAATTCCCTTATTATTCCCCAATTTTTGTAGCTTATTTTTAAAAACCATTTGCTACTGGCAGGTTTTTAATGGTAATGATTTTTAATGTGTTTTATTCTATTCTAATTAATCACATTTTAAAGTTTTTTATTGCATGTCCTAAATACTTATTTTTGATAAAAGTTTAGTGGTACCTTATAATGTTCAAAAAACTACCCATAAAATATACTTTAAATATTTGACTCTTCATATTTATTTTACATAAATGACACATTTTATTATTTGATTTAATATAATTTGATTTAATTTAAATATTTAGTATTTGATTTTCACAATTAGGAAAGACACATAGTTTGAAGGTTTGATTGATAACTCAGTATCAAAATACTTTTCTTTCTGTGTTTTTGGGCCACACCCAATGGTGCTCAGAAATTTCTCTTGGCAGACTTGGGGGACATATGGGATGGTGGGGATCAAACCTCGATTCATCTTTGGTCAATGTGTGCAAGGCAAATGCCCTATCGCTGTATTTGCCAGCATATAAGACTACTGGATGTATAAGACGACCCCCCAATTTTGCAGTTAAAACATAGGTTTAGGACTATATTTGCTGTATCAGACAATATGTTCCTGTGCTGCAGCTGTATGTACCACAGTGAGCCATTCACAGCAAGCAAAGGTTCAAAGGGTAAACTGTTATAGTCTTCCTCTCTGACTCTGGCCCATTTGAGCAGGCTTTTGACAGTGTAGATTCGGGTACAGAACATTGTCTAATTTGCATGCATCAAAAGCCTGCTTGGATTGACTGAGTTAGAGAGGCAGTCTGAGAGGCCTTGCAGTGATTGGTGCAGGATCGAGTTGGAAAATTTGTTTTGTGGCAATATTCAGACAATTTTCATTTAGCAGTATATTGGAACATTTTTCGGGATATACTCGGCGTATAAAAAGACCCCCAATTTTCGGTTGACTTATTTTTTGTTTCAAAAGTCATCTTATATGCCGGAAAATATGGTATATATTTTATTTTATCCAATTTTAATTCATTGATAAGAGGATATATTTTGTGATATGAATTATAGCACAATTCTTAAAATCTTAAACACTTGTTTTGAACATAGCCATATACCTTTATCTAAAAACACACAATAATGCATATATTGGCACATTCAAATTAATTCTGACCTCATTAAAGTCTATATGAGAATATGTCCTTTGGTAAATATTTGACGATTTGCAGGTTTGTATTTAAGAATACGTATGTCTATATATGAACATGCACAGAAAATGAGTGGTACATGGCTACATGTGAGTCAATATCTGACTACTAACATTGATGATGTAATTATATATAAACATGTAGGAATATATGCATATATCCTTATATATGTATATGATATATTCATACAAAACTTGTGCTTTTACATAAGGGCTGTATATTGTTGTATGCTGGTCTTTGATGATAACTTTAAATAAAAGTTAGCTGAACAATTCTTATTTGTATGTCATGATTGAAGATATACTTGTTATCTAAATTATTATTTAGAAATTTTTGAGTGGGATCAAATATAAATATTTATATTTATGAGACTTTGGAATGATTGTTTGATGAGTGGTAACTTAAAGCCATCATTTTCTAGGTAGATTTAAAGTGTCTCCTATATATCTTTATATAAGGTGATGAAGATAAAATATAGGTTATCTTCATGCAAAGCAAGTGATTTTCCCCATGCATTATCTTTATAACCCTGCTCATTATCGTTTTTTGAGGAATATTCAGATAGTTGTATTATTCTGTTTTAACTAAGTCAATCAGTTCGATAGAGTTGAGGTTAGATGGAGTTTAGGTTTATTTCTTTTTATTAATTTGAGAGCTATTGTCCCACTTGTGTACTCCTATCACAATTTTCCTTTTAACCCTTTAATATTCACATTAGTCCATTACCATATGAATTATAAATGGTGGAATGTATTTATGTGATACGCATCTCAGTTTCACAATGTGGAGAATTCATATTTTAATTCATCGACTTGTAATTTGGTAGAGGGAGTTGATTCACTACATAATGTTCCATTCACTTGACAGTTTTCTTAGCTGTCTTTTTTGGGGGGGGAGGGGGTCTCACCCAGTGATGCTCAGGGGTTTTTCCTGGCATTGTGCTCAGAAATCACTCCTGGCTTTGGGGACCATATAGGATGCCAGGAGAGTGAACCTCAGTCTGTCCTAGGTTAGCACATAGAAAGGAAAATGCCCTATCACTTGCATCACCACTCTGGCCCCAACTTGACAATTTCCATTATTGATTTACAGCTGAGCTCATTGAAGTCAAGAGCAAAATTAAAAATATTTTAAGGTGGGGGCCGGGCAGTGGCGCTGGAGGTAAGGTGCCTGCCTTGCCTGAGCTAACCTAGGATGGACTGCGGTTCGATCCCCCGGTCCCCCATATGGTCCCCCATATGGTCCCCCGTGCCTGCCAGGAGAGACTTCTGAGCGAATAACCAGGAGTAACCCCTGAGCGTCACCGGGTGTGGCCCAAAAACCATAAAAAATATTTTAAGGTATATTTATTTGAAAATACCAGAAAATACGATAAAAGTTTTGTTTTATTATTTCTGTAGGCAAGGTGATACTGGTATTAAAAAATCCTCCTCTTACTTACCTGAAAGATATTGCATGATGACAAAGATGGTTTTCCAAGGGTGAGGCCTATTTATTGCATTGAAGATGTGCAATTTTCCCAAATGTGGAAAACTCTACTGTGTAACGTGTGATAGTGGGGGACAGTGTTCTTCTCCCCTATGGAAAATAATCCTCCTCAAATCTATTTGGGAAACTTTTCTGTTTTGGGGAAACACGTGATGCTCAGGAGTTACTCCTGGCTATGCACTCAGAAATCACTCCTAGCTAGGGGGACCTTATGAACGCCGGGAATCAGGGTCAAAGTTAGGTCTGTCCCAGGTCATCTGCACGCCAGGCAAAAGTTCTACCACTGTGCTATTCTCCAGTCCCAAGTTAGGCAACTTTTTCTGTCTGTTCATAAAATATTGATCTAGCATTTTATGATTCATCTTAAAATACAGAATCTAGATAATATGTATTGGAAAAGATTAAAGCAATATGCATTTGGATATTGAAAATTAAAAGGGCAAAATATAAGAAGGAATGATAGAAAATTTATTAGCATTGTCATATAATCCCATGACTGCACAGTGCATAGCATGTAAAATGACTGACAATTACTGAATGCAACTTCTCCAAAATAATAGAAAAATATTATAAACTTTCAAGAGGGACCTACTATTGACACTCTAACTCAATGTTAATTTAGATCATTGAAATGAACTAATCAATCAGTTGCTTTCAGATAATAAGTTATGTAGTATAAATAATTTCTGTGATGGTAATTTATTTTTTCTGTGCTTTACTTACTATTAATATTTTTCTTGGTTAGTGTTAATGATGATGAGTTCTTATTTGCCAATGAGAAGTGAATTAAGTTCATGGTAATAAAAAGTAATTTATAACTACAGGTAGAAGTGGTACATCTATATTCAGAACATATGATAAAGACAAGTAGGTATTTCTTGCAAGTTGAGAATTTCAGTGAGGTAAACTGTTATGTTTATTTGCTGACCAGGGAGTCAGTGATGAATTTTACTCACGGCATTTTGGATATCTGGACAATATCAATGAGGATAGAACTTGTGAAAGTTACTATAATGATAATCAGTGTTTGTGAGATGTCAGTACACATTCATTTATAAGAACTATGAGAAGAAAGTTAAAGGAGGAAAAATAATTCAAAGACATGATTTTAGTCAGATATTTTAGTCTCTCATCATACTTAACATGTTTATGTTTTATGTATGTCACGTTTTATATTAGAAACAAACATGATTGCATTGGTGTGCATCTATAAGATATATCCACATAATTCTCTTTCCAATTGCTTTGCTATTATTCTTTATTATTTCAAGCCTATTATCAATTAATATAACTGCAGAGACTCTATTTTTGAATCAGTGCAGTAACTCAGTTACCACTCAATCAACATGTAGTGGTAACCCAGATAGATGTACTTCTGAAATTTCTCTCCAAGGGAGGAATTTTTCATCAAGTTTTTTGAAGACCACCTTCAATGATATTGTAGTTTAGCAAATCATGCTTTTTGGTTGCTGCTGCGGTACCCCAGGCAAATAAAATTATAGTAATTATGTAATTTTATATTCTTTACTGTTTTGATTCTAACGTTTCTGTCATTTGC
>PVKC010048045.1:0-10953 GCA_004027635.1 Crocidura indochinensis | reverse complement strand
CAAATACTGTTTAATGAAAGAGTGAAGCAAGCGAAATCTGGCTTGATTGCCCATTTCTGAACTCTTTAAGCACTTGTGTACAGAACAGTGCTTCTATTTAATGTCTTGCCATTATATATTTAGCTTTCGGTAAACTTTAATGAAAACAGTTGTGCTTTCCTTGCCTTTCTAGCAAGTAATGCTACAACTTTTTAACATTTACAGATGACAGTGAACTTTGATAAACAGAGGTTAAGAACATGAACTCTGGCCTCATACCTTTTCCAATTCTTCCACTTACTAACTCTGTGCTCTCAGGCAAGTTAAATTAACCTTTTGTGTTTTCATTTTATGACTGGGAAAATGGAGGTCCGTTTATATGGATTGATGGACAAATGAGAAAATATATACTATTAGCCACTAACACTGCATCTAAGACAATGTAAGTACTTAATAAATGAATTATTATTATTATTTTTGTGTCTATTTTTGGGCTACACATGACTGTGTTCAAGGATCACTCCTGGCAAGACTCAGAGGACCATATTTGATGTTGGGACTGAACCTAGGCTAGTAGCACACAGCTCCAATGCTGTATTATCTCCAAGCCCATAGTATTGTTAGGGAAATAACAAACCTTTATTTTTCCTTTCAATATTTTTCTATGACATTATATTAAAGATAAGGAAACTAAGGTCCAGGAATGCTAAATATCTCCTGTCACTGTCTTGAGCCTCTCCTGTTGCCTCTGGAATGTTCTTTACATACATTCATAAGTACTGATAAACATCATCTTCTACCAGTTTTCTGGCAGATAGAACGAGCCAGAAGGATAAGTTCTCCATTTAAATGCCTTATACCTATTTGACCTCCCTCCATCTCTCCCTTTCCTCCTTTCTTCCTTCCTGTGGAAAGCTCCAGATGCTGCAGCCACTTTTTACAAGCACAAACTTTTTTTTTGGGGGGGGGGCGTCAGGGTGAGGGCTTGGGTCATATCCAGCAATGCTCAGGTTGCTCCTCTAGGTTGCAAAATTGGGTGAGGGTGGGAGTAGGGACACAGCAAGTAGTATAGAGAACTAATTGGAGTTGGCTACATGCAAAGCAAGGGAAGTGCCTTATATTCAGCACTATCTCTCCAGCTCTTCCAATACAAATTTCTAACTCCTTCTTCTGTAAGGCATAAGACTGTAAAATGCAGTGAGAAATCCATTCTGCTTGACATGCTGCAGTTATTGCACCTAGTTGAGCTCATCAAGTTGTTTTGAAGTTCTAGAAAGAAAGCACAGGGGATAGGGTTGGAGTGGGGAAACCAGATAGGAGACTCACAGGTTCCCCTGGTTCATTTCCACCCAGAATCCTAAATCCAAATCCAGTCTCTTTTCTCCAGAGGAAGATGTCCTGTTCTTGATAATCTGGAACTGCAGAGAGGGGAAAAGGAGATTATTTGTCTGATAAAACAAAACAAAACAAAACGTGTAGCTCTTAGAAGAACACATTTTTAGGATCCATATACTAAGAGTGCTAGAGCAGGTGCAGCTTTCTAACACAGACACAGAAACAAAATGATCTGAATGGGGAAAAAGCAAAACTAGTCACTGAACCCTGCGTTTTTCAAAGGACTAACCTCTGATAATTCTCAATCAAGCCCAAGCTATTATGGCTAATAAAGCAGAAGTCTGCACTGACTGTTCTCAATTTAAGAGAAATGAAGTAAATTAGAATATCCGTGGGCCACACCATCAAGTAAAAGTCCATGTAGAAGAGAGCTCTCACTAAGTTAGTATGACCTCTGAAATAGAGGCTGGCAGGGAGAATTTAGAAATCATCTAGTTATCTGATGTTTTAAGTAGCAGTTAAAAGGAAATGGCTTATTAATTAAAAAATCATTAATTTTTTTATAAACGCACTTTTTTCTTCTAGTAATTAAGACAAGTAATGTGCGTAACTTGGTCAGATTATTTTTGTCCCCAAATTACTGAAGTATCTTATTATTTTCAGATTTGAAATGTTTGGAAAGATTTTAGTTCTGGTACCAAAAAGTAGAATCTTCCACATTCTTAAAACCAATGATAACAATGAAAAGTTCTTTAGCAATGACTCATATTTTATCACCCAAATTTACTCTTTCACCTTAGATTTCATATCAAGGATTTCACTATTATAAGTATTAATTTATTATACAATAACTTGATGTTTTACTTTTTATTGGTGTTTTAGTCGTTCTGTTTTGTTTTGTAGAGCTGGTATCAAACTCAAGGTGTCACACTGCTGCTCTGATATATCCTTGGTCAATAGTCATTTTACTTTAAAGCAGTGGTCCTCAAACTACGGCCCTCGGGCCACATATTGTATTTGTTCCTGTTTTGTTTCTTCACATCAAAATAAGATGCATGCAGTGTTCGTAATTTTTGTTTTTACTATAATCTGGCCCTCCAATGGTCTGAGGGACAGTGAACTGGGCCCCTGTTTAAAAAGTTTGAGGACCCCTTCTTTAAAGACTCAATAGTGGTACAAGGATATTTTAAAAAAAATGGAAATCCCATTTTCTAAATAAAACATGAATTGTTTAAAAAAGGTGTTCTATCTGTGAAATTTTTCTATATGTCCAAATTACTTGTTCAAGAAACAAAAAGGGACTTCTATTAAGTTACTTAATTTTACTGTATAGATAATATTTTTGTGAACTATAAAAGAGAAGCATTTTATTTAAAGAGGAAAATATATAGTTCAGCAATGATTCCTAATGAGGATTTTTTTTTAAAATGTTCTGCATATTTTCTGATTTATTTAATTAAATTGGACTTTGGATTGGGGAATTGTGTGGGCTTGAGAATTTTAATTCTCGTCCTCGCTAATTCTGTACAACAGAATGGAAAAGAAGTGGTAATGAAGATTTCAAATTGGCAAGAAATGTCCCTCTATCGTGACTCATTTCTAAGCTTAAAATGTACTCTTAAAGTGACTATATCAAGAGAAAAGAAACTAAATGTGCAGGTAAGTACACGTCAGAGGAGTTTGACTCCATTACTTTTGCTTGAGCTAGCTTAATTCCATGTCTTTAAATGGTGCATTTTATCCTCTGCTTTCTTATTATAATTGCCGAGGCTAAGCTGCAAGATACCATGGACTACAAAGTTAAGCTACATCACAGGAGTCCTACAAACACAATTTGAGGATAATACTTTCTTGAGTATGTTATGGTAACAATATTTCCATTCTGCTCAAGAATCTCGCTACAGGGTGTTTGCTATAATAGTCTCACTGAAATGGCAAATTAAATCAAGTTTGGTCTCTGTCTTGGTTTCACTCAAGCAGGAGAATTATTGCCAAAATAGACCATGGGTGATTTCCAACAAGCACTAGGTTCCTGGCAGAATCTGCCTTAAGTCTAGTGAGCTTTTCTGTGAACACCAAAGGGCCTCTGAAAAGACTCCCAGCCAGACTAATTTTTCTCAGCATCATTTAACACAGAACACTTGCCTATCCCTCAGTGACACCAAATGTAGCAAGTTTATACCTTATTCTTGATCATTTATTGTGTAAGATGTCATGGTCTGAGTGGTTGTAGCCAGCAGATTTAGACTTATTGTACTGTTTAGTTCATGAGAGTGGAAACACATTTATACCTCTCCGAGAACCATCAGGAATAGTGGCAAATTTATTTAGAGAGCTTCTTGAAAGGGAAGATGCCCAAAGACACTATTGATATAAAAGACGTCAGCAATGAGGCAAACATACATAGACATAAGCACAATACACAGGCACAATACAGAAATACAGACAAACAACAAAGAAAGTCTTTTGGCACTTCAACTTTGGGATCTTAACAGTTGTATTTTCCCTCCAACTAAATGCCATGTGTCCAAATATATAACCTTGGGGACAAACCAGTACTGAAAATACAGAAGGGTGTTGCTATCTGAGATAGCAGGGCACTAAGATTTTCTGAAATAGTCCCTCAAATGATGTAGTTTCCTTTTTATTTTAGATGGAATGTATTGAAATTAAATTCTAGGCAGCAACAGGATAGAATAATCTTTCTGATATTAATATCTTCTATCTCTATTTAAGTGACGCTAAGTAAGAAAAAAGAAACAAAAATTTTATCTGTTTTCTTTAGTTTTAAGCTCTTGATTAGAGGGGACAATCACAGCATATAATTGCCTGGTAATAGTAGGGACAACTTAGCAGTCAAAAGACTTTCTTTGATTATTAGGAAGAATGGAAACACCAAGCTTACAGAAAAAAATCCTGGTGTCTCCATCAACTATAAACACATAACATACTAAGGACACACGAACACACAACGACCTAAGCTAAAACATGCCCTGACTTTATTTCATCTTGATCTATGTTTGGTAAAGAAGAGAGTCCAAATACTTTCATTACAATTTCTTCCTTACCTTCTTTTCTTTTTCCAAATTTTTGTTTTTTTTTCCACTTTGGGGCCACACCCAAAGATGCCTAGGGGTTACTCCAGGTTCTACAATCAGGAATCACTCCTGGCAGTGTTGGGGGCGATGGGGACATATAGGATGCTGGGAATTGAACCCGTGTCATTTGCATGCCAGGCATGTCAGCCAAGCTTCCAGTTCTCTGGACTATATCTTCAGCCTCACTTTTTAGAAGTCTCTCCTCATCCCCCCAGCCAATGAGAACATCAAACACGATGAATAATAATGCAGAAATAAAAGTTTCAGCAGTTCCTTACTCTGACATTCTCCAAAATTCGTGGAATTGATCTCTCTCTCTCTTTCACCCTTGCTCAATCCCGATGCAGGCGAAGGTGACATAGCTGGAATATTAATTTCAAAATTTTGCAGAGCTTAATGTATATGCTTTCTCTTAGTTCATGTTAACTTAGTTCTGATTGATAAGGAACATGTAGTTAAGCTTTCACAGTAAAGGTCATGACTGCTCTAGGTTTTAAGACTATAGTGGCTGTTTTTTTTTTTTTCATGGTGCTTTTCTTGTAAAAAAGCTATAACTTACAATAGTATCATTGAGAATTTATAGAAATATTATTACCATCTTACCATCTTAGATTTTTTGTTTAATTATACCTTAAAGTATACATTTTCTTTTTTTGTTTGTTTGTTTTGTTTTTGTTTTTGGGTCACACCCGGCAGCGCTAAAGGGTTACTTCTAGCTCTACACTCAGAAATAGCCCCTGACAGGCTCAGGGGACCTTATGGGATGCCAGGATTTGAACCACTGTTGTTCTGCATGAAAGGCAAACGCCTTACCTCCATGCTATCTCTCCGGCCCCTAAAGTATACATTTTCATATGACCTTGTTTTAATCCTGCAGTGAACTTCAGGTGTGCCTTATTTCCTCTGAGAAAAAAATATGTATACTTTTCTCACTGCTATACTACAGCCACTTTTTAAAAGAATATCAAGTTCCTGATGGAATTCATTCTTGAACTAAAATCTGTTCAAATTAATTCCTGGCAGTTCAACCAGAATAGCTTCTTATTTAGACACACAAATCATCAGATCTGGCCAAGATCTGAACAAACACATAAATAAGAACCATCACAACAGTTTTGAAAATCCAGAAGTACACTCATGCTCATTAAATACAGTATAATCAAGTAATCCATTCACCAGTTCCACATTTGTATGCGTGCTTTTCCTAAGCAGGAAAGGACCGCAACGTTTGTCAGTATGACAGCTTTGACATTTCTTCTTTCCAAAGTATTTTGTGAACAGGAAAAGTTTCAAGTGCAAGCTTCAGGCTTCAATATAATTACTTATAGTAAATATTGGTAGATGGTATTTTCTCCTCCTGAACATTTTCAAATAAGTGCCAATTTTTTTTTTTTTTTGGAAGCACACATTGGTATGTTGCCTAGAGAAAATACAAAGCAGGTAACATGGCTTTTGTAGGAGTTCCATGACTGCCTTTTTCAATTAAATATTTTGGCTCTTCAAAGAAATGGATTAATTGATCTGCAATTCAGATTGATTCATTTTTGACACTGTTGTTTTTGCAGATGCCCATAATAAGAATATAGTATTTTGCAAAGCATTTCAATCATGTAAAATTTTTCTTCGGCGATTGTGTCAAACTTTCTTGCCTTTCACAGTGAAATAAGATATGAGAAGCACATTTTTAAAAAGGTGAATAACATAGTACAATTTTGGGTACTACTACTAACTTTAATATTCTTGGTTTTTTTTTTTTCCTGCAGTTCTTTGCTCACTTTAGTGTCTTAGAGGAGCAGGGCATCACATCTAACAGGGCTACATGTGCTGTCTTTATTCCCACAAAGACAAGATAAAATACAACCTATGTGAAGTGATCTGAGATAAAGCAAAATGCTGATTAAAAAACAAGATTGATGCAGCTTCACTCCTAGTACAATGAAAAGAAGAAAAGCTGTGACAGATACTGAATAATTATCAGTGGGATGAAAAGTCTTATCATTATCCTCATTTAGTAGTGAGAAGGAAATCCATGTGAATCTCAACATCAATTAGGTTGCAATGATCGCTTAATTATAGTTTCCATCACAGAAAAAGAAATGATTCTCATCTGAACGACTAGATGCTATTCCTTCAATGTTTGAGAGTCAAGGCATAAAACCAGCACCATACATACAAATATTGCAATCTGACTGCCACCTGAACAATTTTGATGTTTGAAACAGCTGGCTATGACAAGAGTATGATGTATATGTGTGTTTGATTTTTGGGTCACACCTGGCAGTGCTCAAAAGCTTATTCCTGGTTCTGAGCTTAGGGAATTTGGATGGTATTTACCCCTCAGGGGTTCAGGGAATCATATCGGGTGCTGGGGATTGAATCTGAGTCAGCTATGTGCAAGGCAAGTGCCTTGCCCAGCTCTTTACCTTCTCTTCATTTATTTGCTTTGTTTTTGGAATACACTTAGCAGTGCTCAGACCTTACTGATAGCTCTATACCTAGGAATCATTCCTGCAGGGCTCAGGAGATCATGCATAGTGACAGGGACTGAATTCACATTTGCTGCATGCAAAATAGGTACTCTATCTGCATACTATCACTCTGGCTCTTTATCTTTTTCTTGATGTAAACTTTTTTTTTGTTTTTGTTTTTGGGTCACACCCGGCAGTGCTCAGGGGTTACTCCTGGCTCCATACTCAGAAATTGCTCCTGGCAGGCACGGGGGACCATATGGGGCACCGGGATTCGAACCGGTGACCTTTTGCATGAAAGGCAAACGCCTTACCACCATGCTATCTCCCGGGCCCCTTGATGTAAACTTTTAAGAGATTGCAATAAATACAAATTTTTATTATTTCTTTTGTGGCCATGCCCAGTAGTGCTTGGAGGATTATGTGTTAGGGATGAAACCTGGTGTTCTTGCATACAAAATATGCAAAATATGTGCTTTAGTCCTTTGTGCCATATCCCCCAAGTCCTCAATACCAAATTATTAGGAAAACTTTGCTTTTGATCAAGGTGAAATGGCATCTGAATTGGATCCTCTTATTAGATATAAGTGTTGACATTATCTGTCAATCTGTGATGACCCCATCCATGCTCACATAAATACATGATTTATGTGATAACATAATTCATACATGGAAAGCTCCATCATAAACATATAGTGTACTGAGAAAAGCAAACCCGGTCAATAAAACAATTTCTACATCAAGTTAAGTTGGCCCATTGATTGGGAAGAGTCACTTGCTTAGAGAGAAATGTGGGGACAATGTGAACATATTTATTTTCAGAAAACATTTCTTCAATAAAAGCACTAACTTAATAATAAGACAGTGGGAACAGACCCCAGGACCAGACTTAGCAACTGCTTCTTTTAAAAGATATTCCAAAAGGAACATTTCTTTTAACTTTGGAATCAGGCAGGCCTTAAGTCTTCCCAGTCTAGGCACTACTTAAATGCCTTCTCCTGTGAATTGGCTTTTGTCAGCATAGAAACCTGTTAGCCCAAAGTCTTTTTAATTCCATATATTGAATAGTAAGAAAACAAGGAACATTTCTCCCTTGGACAGAGGGAGTCCCAAGTGACTTCTAAAATCTCATCACTAGCCAAGACTCCAGATTTGCCTTGTATCCCCTAATTGCTAAATTTCAACCAGTGGTGTGGCCAAATTTCCTTTTCAGACAGGGATGCTGGCCTTATTCCCTGGTTTTGTTTGGGTCACAGAGGAGTTGCTTTAGCCAGCAAAGGAAAAGATTCAGGCCAAATCTAAGTGTGTGGGCGAGAGGCAAACACTTCCCACGTTGTCCACTGTCTCTAAGCCATGAGCTGTGACCCTGTAAGGGGTCTGACCTCAGAGATCACCAAAACTATACATAGAAATGAAACCTATGGCAAAGGGTACAAGGGGAGAAAGTGGATAGGTCAAAAAAAAAATTCTCTCCTCTCTTCCAGTTTTAAAAAACTCTTACCAAAACTTTTTCAAACTTACTCTCTAATCTCATGCCCTAAAGACAAAACAAAGTACATGGACTTCAAAGTTGCTTCATCCTAATCCATGATATCCAGGAGAAAATGTTAGTAATATCAACAACATCCCACTCTGCTCTTTGCACTCACTAAGGTTCAAGCTTTATTAGATTTGGTTGGTAGATTATTAGATTTAATTGGTAGTGCTGAGATCAGTGATTATTTAGAATAAAATAATCTTTGGAAATTATTTTATAATAAAAAACATATTAAGCTTGAAGGCAGTGAGGCCAAAAAGAGTTAGAAGGTACGTGTGTGCCTTCACTGGTTCATAATAAACAGATAGGGAGAAACCGAAGGAACATTCTGCACCACAGTATAAATAACTAAATCACAGAGTAGTCAGGTGTAGGGAGGGGATGTTGGTGTGGGTGGTGTTTGGTGGGTGGGTTAAAAGACTAATAATGTTTAAAAGAATATACAAATATTTCACTTCTCTTTAGAAAAATTAAAAAAGCATTTAATTTATTCTCTTCTTTAATCAGAGCCAATCACACTTATATCCTATTATATATCACAGCTATTCCATGAAACAGAAGCTCAGAGCATGTCGTACTTTCCACATGAGGAAGAATTAATGAAGCTGCAGCTTTTATCTGCTACTTCTTTTAACTTAAAGCTAAATGAAATCGATTTTTATTATGGCCCTTTATTGGTCGGTTTTATCTACCCTCCTCCCAAACTCAAGACATAACAGAGCCTCTATGACTCTCCAGCAAGTTCTGTTGCTGCTCTCTGCAGCTTTTCCCTAGTGCCTTGATTTACCTCTTTCCAGTTTACATACTGTCTACTGACAATAAGGCTCAGAAGAAGAGTTTTGGAAAAACAGAAACCAGGGTGCTACTCACGTCGGTTTTCATACATGCTCCTGGACTGGGCCCAGATTTTAAAAGGATCTGGTTTTTTCTGCCCAGAACTGTCAGCTTGTTCTGGAGCAGGGGCTTCTGCAGTTGGGTACTCGGGGAGCACTTGTGTGTTGTGGCTTGGAGATGCTGTGTGCAGGCTTCGGTGACTGGAAACACTGTGTTGCGAACTATTTTGGCTGTCTTTTCTTTCCAATGGTTGCTGAAAGCAAGCGAGAGGGGGTAAGAAGGGATTATTACTGGTTCTTTGAGTGGGTGTTTTCCATCAGCTTGTCTTTGTTCAGCACTTCTGCGCACACAGCCATAAATATATCAACAACATTTTGGCTTCCACCTTTCTCCTGCTAATACTGAATACAGATAAATCCCCAGGTGACTGGCAGACAGAAAGAGGGGCGGGCCAGATAGAAAGACATAATCACAAACCAGGCTGCTCTCTGGGCTGCAGCGGAAGACAAATCCAATTTCCATAATAGATTTTCGGCTCAAACACTGGGCTCGATTATTACAAGATGTATCAGTTTGAAGATCCTCATTTTTAGGGACCAAAATATGTGATACAAAATACCCCGAGTAGTTCAAATATAGGACTATAATAAACAAAAGAAATGCAATCAAGACTAAAAATGCTTCTTGGGACTCTTAAGTCCTATATTTTCTGGCAATAAAATCCTCATCTCTGTCCTAAGGATCTGCTGCTAGTTAATTTTGGATCAGATCTTATATAAACTAAAATAAAAATTCACATCTACCATTCTATAGGTGCTTGAATATATATACATATAAATATTATACAAAGAGCTTTTTCTAATTCTTATACAATTTTGTGGGGTCACATTTCACCTTTGAATCCCTGACACTACAGTTCTTTGAAAGCACAATCAAATTCTTTTATTTATTTTTTTGGGGGGTGTCACACTTAGCGGCGCTCAGGGATTACTCCTGGCTCTATGTTCAGAAATCACTCCTGGCACGATCGAGGGACCATATGGTATGCAGGGATTTGAACCACCTTTCTTCTGCATGCAAACACCCTACCTCCATGCTATCTCTCTGGCCCCACAATCAAATTCAATATATGAGCTGACCTTGAAGGTCAATCTCTGCGACCTATGACTTGTATAACTAAGAGAAAGAATTTCATTCAAATTTCAATAGAATAAGAAGGATCCTGTTCCTTAAAACCTGCTAATTAAAAGAATTTCCCATTTAAGAAATGCTCTGTTTGAATGCCATGCTGGTTGAATGAAGAGCAAAATCTTGTGGGAGAAAAATAACAAGTGGGAAATAAAATAATTTCAGATGGTATTTTCTCCCATAAAAGATATGGTACACCCATGTGTTTTGTTTCCCTTACTCCTCCTTCCTGACCTAACCTTAAAAACATATTAAAATTCTGGACTGGAAGTCTGTTCTATCACCTGAAAAATACCAGGCCCTCATCTTTGAAAGTGTCAGATTAGGAAGGGAGTGCTCGGGGCCCGGGAGATAGCATGGAGGTAAAGCGTTTGCCTTTCATGCAAAAGGTCATCGGTTCGAATCCCGGTGCCCCATATGGTCCCCCGTGCCTGCAAGGAGCAATTTCTGAGCATGGAGCCAGGAGTAACCCCTGAGCACTGCCGGGTGTGACCCAAAAACCAAAAAACAAAAA
>PVKC010048044.1:0-10970 GCA_004027635.1 Crocidura indochinensis | reverse complement strand
AAAAAAACAAAAACAAACCCCCCCCCAAAAAATGAACAAACCAAAGAACAACAACAATAATCTCAGCAACAAAGAACCTTACTTACAGCAGAAATTAGTCTTAACTTAAACCTATATAAAGTTCTTTTCTACTTGGGGTGTTTCCATTCTACTTTCCATCAATCTTTCTATTAAAAAAGAGAAATTAGTCTTGGAAGTATTTGTAACATCCGACAAAGCCTGAATTACTAAAAAAGAGCGAGCATACTTTACCAAACTACAGCTGTGATTTCTGAAAGTTCAAAAATGAAATCACACAGTCAGTGGTTTATTATATAGTGATATATGCCATTTAACAGCTCTGACAAAAATAAATGGTTTTGAATGCAAATTTTATAAAAGATAAAATTATATTTAAATTAAAATATAATAATAATATCAAGGTACTAGAGATAAAAGGTGGATAAATTATTTGAGTTACCTGTGGTTATCACAGTCTGATCCTGAGCACCACATAAAGCCCCTTGAAGTCCACCTGAGCTCAGAGCCAAGAATAAACCCTCAATTCCAATGACTATGGCTCAGCTCCTCTCACAAGACAATAAATTTCAAAATGATCAGTACCTAAATTAAGATTATAGGAGCCGGGGAGATAGCATGGAGGTAAGGCCTTCCATGCAGAAGGACAGTGGTTCAAATCCCGGCATCCCATATGGTCCCCTGAGTCTGCCAGGAGCGATTTCTGAGCATAGAGCCAGGAGTAAACCCTGAGTGCTGCCGGATGTGACCCCCCCCCAAAAAAAAAGTTTGGGGCCGAGAGGTGGCGCTAGAGGTAAGGTGTCTAGATGTCTTGCAAGTGCTAGTGTAGGATGGACCGGGGTTCGATCCCCCGGCGTCCCATATGGTCCCCAAGCCAGGAGTAACCCCTGAGAGTCAAACGGGTGTGGCCGGAAAACCAAAATAAATAAATAAATAAATAAATAAAGACTTTAGACTATAGACGTATAAGAAAAAGACTCAAAATTCTATATACAACAGTAAACTGGAAACCTTTTCTAATTATAAACAACATTAGAATAACAGTGAGCACTGATATCTTGAGTAATAAAAGCATCATTTTTGCACCAACTATAAATCTATATAGCAATATCATTATAAGTTAAAAATAATGAAAAGGAAAAGTATCATTAAAAACATTTGGTTTTTATTTTATTTTTGTGTTTTGTTTTGGGGCTATACCAAGCAGACACTGTTTCTTTTATATTCTAAAAATGTTCAGAAATGTTGTCTTGTATTAAACATCTTTAAACATTTTCATCCAAGAAACAAAGAATAAAGCTCTTACTTTTAGAGGTAAATTAATTCTGAATTGAAACACCATTATTTTTCCCTAGTGAGTCATTAGCACATTGATGAGGACAAAGCAAAGCTAATTAGAAAGACAAAATCTTTTGTAGAGGTAAGAGTTAGAAATTTTATTTTTTATTTGTTGTACTTGAGTACTTGAGCATGTTAGTAAAATGTATTAAAAAAGAAATCATGGGGCCCGGGAGATAGCATGGAGGTAAGGCTTTTGCCTTTCATGCAAAAGGTCATCGGTTCGAATCCCGGTGCCCCATATGGTCCCCAGTGCCTGCCAGGAGCAATTTCTGAGCATGGAGCCAGGAGTAACCCCTGAGCACTGCTGGGTGTGACCCAAACCCCCCCCCCCAAAAAAATCACTTTTCCTCATATTGTTAAAGCAAATGAGAATAGTGTATATTGGAATAAATCCTTTTCCATAGGAGTTTTATTAGAGATGTTGATTGATATTATCAGATCATAAATTGATTATATGAATTATCATACATATTTATTTACATATTATTAATAATATAACATATTTTAGTGAATATTTTCAGATATGTTCACTATAAAGTACCTAAAAACAATAATAGTAATGATTACAACTAATATTAAATGAGTGAAGGTTTACTGATGAAATGTCAAATCCTATAATAAAGCAGAAAAAATATAATTTTATCCCAAAATTTTATTTTCAAAGGTAATACCCAAAATTTTATTTTCAAAGGTAATATTAAAGAAATATAAAAGGCCTAAAAATGTATAGAACAAGCTAAGTAAGAAAATAAATAGTTTCTCATGAACCAAATATGGTTAAATTAAGTAATATAGTAATAAGACATTCATTTAAGCATTTAAATATACTGGTCCTGTGACATAAAATATTAATAAAAGAACCAGGATAGAAAGTAGAGCATAGAAGATTCTTTATTGCTGTGGCAACATAGTTTGATCTCCTGTACCTTATATGATCTTAGAGTCCCACCAGAGTGATCCCTGAGAAACACAAAACAGGTGTCAACCCTCAGTCCACAAGTTCTGAGCCCAAAATGAGAAAAATTAATGTGAAATTAGATAAATGGAACACACGTATGAAAGTATTGTCACCTTAATGCAAAATTTAAAGAAGAAAAGATGATTTTGCTAGTTTACTAAAGCTTTTGCACAATTAATGAAATTATCATAAAGATAAGAAAACACCTACTGATTGGGACTATATATTTAGATAATATAGCTATAATAAAGATTTAATATCCAAAATGTGTTTAAAAAATTACAAGGCTCAACAACAATCAACAAAAAACAAAGGAACTCATCAAAAACTTGGAAGAATAGCTGAACAGACATTTTGCCAAAGAAAATGCAGATGGCTAACAGGCACAAGAACAAAATGTTTTGTATCACTGATTATCAAGAAAATGTAAATGCAAATATTCAGATATCACCTCACACCTGTGAAAATGTCCTATTTCAAAAATGTCAGAAGCAAGTGTTTGGAGGGAAGTGGCACAATCAATGCAAACAAGTACAACAAAAAGCAAAACCCCTCATTGATCATGTGTATGTAAATTGAAGCAGTATCTATGGTAAACACAAATTATATAGCTCAAAATATTAAAAATACATCTATCAGCAATTACCTGGTATTTCTATTTATGAGCATTTATCCAAAGTATACAAGACATAAGTCCAAAACAAAATATATGGACATATATATATATGAATATTCAATATATTCAATATATATTCAATATATATATTTATATATATATGAATTCAATATATTGAATCAATTCAAATGTCCATAGAACAGATTAAAAGAGAAAATGGATATATACATAATGGACTATGACTCAGCTATCAGAACAAGGAAAAACTTTTCTCATGTCACAATAGGGGTATAAGTATATATTCAAAGAAAACTAATTCTGAAGGACAAACAAATGTGGTGATGTCATGTGTTATATTGAGAGCAAAGTTGTAAGAGAACAGAGAAAGATAATAGAAACAAATATTGCATTAGAATATCAAGACTTAAGATACCAGAATGAAGGAGAGTAGCAGTTACAGGTTTAGAAGGGATCCCATTATGTGGTGGTGAAGGATATATTCCCTTGGATGGTGGGAGTAGATTGGTAACATAACAAAAGATACATATATTCAAAATTATACATATAGTAAGTCAAAATTGTATCTCTAGTGGATAATAAACTCTTGTTCATAAACATTGCTTTAACATAATTTTAAAACAACAGTATAATTTTTTTTTTTTTTTTTTGGTTTTTGGGTCACACCTGATAGTGCTCAGGGGTTACTCCTGGCTCCATGCTCAGACATTGCTCCTGGCCTGCTCAGGGGACCAAATGGGATGCTGGGATTCGAACCAATGACCTCCTGCATGAAAGGCAAACGCCTTACCTTCATGCTATCTCTCCGGCCCCAACAGTATAATTTTTAAAACAAAATGTTATCTATTGTTATAGATAATGAAGTAAGAAGCCCTTGCCTTGCATACAGCCAGCTCATTTGATTCTCTACTTCCTACCAAGGATGATGTTGAGTACAGAGATACAAGTAAGCTCTGAGAATAGCATGGTGTGGCCACAAATTCAATTTTCTTTTTTGTATTAGGTATGGTGCGGAAAAATTGTATACCTAAAATGTTCAAATTAAGAGAACTATAATTGACAATGCCAATATAAAAATCAAAGAACAAATAAAGAACATATGTCATTGCCTGCTATTTTACTGACAATAGTCCACTATGACTGATTAGTTTGGCAATATTAGAAATGTAATGTTTTATTTACAAGTTCGGTGCAGTTTAGCAATATGTAGATGGCAAGTTGCACGTGATTGTACTTGGGAACAACACTTATTGTTTGAAAATATACTTTAATCAGTGATTAATAATTCTCTTGTTAGCATATCATAGAAATATAATGTATCTAAGAAAAATCACTTTTTTGAGCTAACAAGAAAGATGTGGTTAAGAGAAAGATATCAAGTAATTTTAAGATGTTTTTCAAAATGTATATGTCTCACAAGCAATTTTTTAGCAATTACTTTTGTGAAAGATGTGCCCCAAACCTCTAGTATAATAATAGATATCATTTAAGCAGTTATAATACTACTATATAAAATGAATAATGTATTAGAGAAAATCTTTATTAGGTCCAAAGATCTGGCTAGTGGTAAACCATATGCCTACCAAGTGGGTGACTCTCACACTGCCTGCTACTGTCAAGCCCATATAATATACAGAGCACTTTTGGAAGTCATTCTAGGTTCTTCAGCAATGTTTTATCCAAACTCTATAATAACTACCATTGCAAAAAACTTTTGATAGGCACCAAAGTGCTAGTATAGCAGGTAGTCATTAGCCTTGTGAGAGGCCATCCAGGTTTGATTCTTGACATCCCATATGATCTACCAACACATCATGAACAATTCTTGAGTGCTGTTAGGAGTAATTGCTGAGTAACACCATGTGTTGCTGAAATCAAACCAAACAGTCCTAAAGAGTTTGGTGGCAGTGTCCTCATTCAATTGTGCTCAGGTGTGGTTATTTTTGTATCTAGTGTTCAAGGCTAGCTGTGTTCAGAGGACCATGTGTGTTGTCAAAGTTTGTACTAGGGTCAACTACATGCAAGTTTACATAAAAACATGCAAAACATATATCCATCCTTACCTACTACTTTAGAACAATGCCCTTACCCTATTAAAATAATTATTGTGCTTTCCCCACAGTATTAGGTTTTCAATATGGCAGTAGAGACAACTGTAGTCTACAAATAATTGTTTTAATGTTCTTTTCAATTTTAAAACTCCGAATGGTTAAAACATAGTCAAGATTACCCCTTACTTCATTATCTTGAAATGAATGTCAATCATTAAGACATTTTAAAGGACACATTAAGACCACCATGAAATGAAACTCTATTGAATCATTATTAGGCATAATGTGAACAAAAACAGATTAATCCTCTCATACTGTTATCATCTCATTTTTCCATTGTCACAGGGCCTTCTCTCCTTGCATTTGAGTAGTCATTTGGGAGGTACATATGTCACCTGTATTCATAAATTCATTTATTCTTCTTTCCCTGAAATATCCTGCCAGTTCTCTGTGCACAAGAAAGAATGTAATTCTCTCCTCTGAGAGAATTTAATGCTGCACATAAAGAACGCCTTTCTACCTGTAACTCATGCTTTTGTGGCTCCAATATGGTCCAACCCTGCGTGTAAAATAATTGCACCCTTTTCGTTCTCTGTGATCCAGCGTCAAGCTGTGAGCCATTTCTGAAATAAAAGCTGGGTCTCTCTTCCCAAATCCACTTTAAATTTGGCAATGTTTTAGTCCTGACAGTAACGTTTGGGTTTTTGGTACTGGATTCTGGCAGAGTTCAGATAGTATACTTTATCTTTGATAATTCTGATATTCTTTATTTCTTTTCTCATGAAGCTAAAATCTTTTAAACTGCATATACCAGTATAATAAAACATATGATCTTTTATTTATATGTATATATACAAATAATTTTGATGCAATGAGAATCATAATTTTATATTAGCTAAGTATGGGTAAAGATGAGAAAATGGACAGTTTTTATTGAATAGTATACATGAAATCTTTATATAAACCAACCAGAATAACATTTATATATTACTAGATATTTACATATTACTATTATTTCAATTGTGTATGTGAACTTAAAAAACTTAATTAGCTCCTTCGAGAGGAAAGCATTATACTCAGACTAATGGATCTTCACATTAATGGAAAACAAGGTTGAAGATAACTGAAGTCTGATAAAAATGATCAGATTGCAATTATGGTAAATGAAGATCATTATTATTTTCTTGACCTAAAAAGAAAGGATGTATATACAATTAATTGCAAGACACAAAAATAATAGAAAAATTTTAGGTATAAATTTATGGGCAACCTTTTAGTGGTCTTTATGATTTGGTTTGTATTTAATTCTTGAACTAAAAGAGATAGTAAATAATATAAGGCACTTGACTTGCTTGTGACTGACCCTGGTTTCATCTAAGCACCTTCTGTGACCCCTAGAGTCCTACAATATTGATCCCTATTGTAGATCCAGAAGTAATACTGGAGATAATCTGACTATGACCCCAAACAATACCAAATAAACAAACAAACTACAAAAATTAGAATTCTTAAATAATAGATAGAGAGAATAATGACATATTCAAAAGGTCCAAATAAATTGAGTGGTCAAGTTTGTTCAAATAAAATATCAATGGGATAGTGTATTGTTTTCAACAATATTATCATTACCATATACAGAACCTCACCAATATTACCAGATAGAATAGTGGACCAAGTGGAGTTGATACTGTCAGTGACCTTGATAAAAGTGACATGCATGTTTTATATCATCACATTTTAGAATTAGTAATAGGTAATGGGTTTGGCAGAAATATCCATAAAATAAAAATAGGTAATTAACTGCAGCAATGTGGAGAGGATGCATGAGTCTGGGAAGTGAGCCAAGATAAAGGTTAAAGTAAGTGTGTTTTCAAATGATGAATAGAACTTAGAGAGTCAAAGAAAATTTTAGTGCCAAGTGCTGTTGTCAACTCAGGATTCTAGATTCAAGATATCTTAAAACATAGTAAAAGACAAGAATTTTTAGGAATCACTTTTAAAATTATTCACATTATTTCATTATCAATAAATAGATAATTCATTCCCTTTTATAAAATTAAATTATAATTTTATTGATTAAAACACACTTAAGCTAAATATGCTTGAGTCATATAAATTTTAGCAATGGAACTAGAATTCAAAGTAGTTTTTATCAAGTATGTAACTAGTATTCTATATACTGAGTCAGATGAAACACTAATATTAGACAGTACAACTTGTGGATTCATAACTTTATATTTCTAAGCTTACAAAGGAACATGTGCATGCCTTTCAGTACTTCTGAGTTACTGTGGCTCAATAAAGTATTTGACAATTCCTTGTAATCACTTATTTTACATTTTATATTTAAGCTTACTTGAGACAATTCAATTTTTCAAATTTAATTAACACTTAAAACTAATACTGAAATACTTAAAACTAATACTAAAATTAAATAGACCATGAAATACAATGTATAGATATATAACTTAAAGTTTATACTTTTTAATATAGATATTACATTGAGTTAACATATAGCTAACTTCACCAACTTATTATAATCAACTTTTTATGGCTTCAGTTTGCAAATGAGATTTATTGTTCTTTCTACTGTTCAGAAATTAACTGCTTATTGAAGTGTCTGCTCAATTTCAACAGTTTTAATAGACATTAATGCAAAAGTATTGCAAATACTTTTTCCATTAGTGTTTTTATTAATATTTGGCTATTATGAAAGCTTTTACAAAGAGCCTAAAATAACAAAATTAATTTTCATTTGCTTTTAACATTTTTCATCTGTAATTATTGGATAATATTTGAATAATAATTTGACATTATTTTAAAATATAAATCTTTTATAATATTTATTACAAAGTAAAAAAAAAGTCAAAAGATGATGGTGGAAATTATGGTTCTAATTAAAATACATAAAATGCCATCCAAATTATATTTATAAATTGAAATGTAGGCTTAAAATTATTTTTCATAACACCAGAGTTCTGTATAAATAATAATGTTCTGCAGTTCAGTTCCTAGCACTACCTAGCCATACAAACACTGCTGGGACTTATCTACATATATATGTACTCTGGAATAAATCTTAAATATAGCTTTAATTTACTCTTCCCTCCCTTTAAAATATAACATGTAGAAAAACATTGTGTCTGCTTTATAGATCCTGCATTCCTTACTTTTATGAAAAATTGTAAATTAATATTATTTTACTCACTATACAATTTTGCTCATCCAAGTAAAGTATGCAGTCTATCATACTAAAACATTATAACATTAGGTTAGCTAAGAATAGAGTTAGATTAAGAAGTTGTCTTGAAAAGCATAAATTAGTCATACATGTAACCACAATTTTTTCGTGTGAACTTAATAAATGAAAGAAATGGGAATTTTATTAAAACAATTAGTAAATTTGCTTATTTTGATTATTTTAAATATCTGCTTATATATTCAAAGCAGCGGATAGCACCATTTTAGGAGAGAACGTGAAGAATCTGACATGAAAATTGCAGCCTGTAGCAAGAGGATTCCCTAGAAATGATATCTACAGTTTGAGCTGACAAGCCATTGTTTATGATTTCTAGTATATTTAGGAAGGTGTTCACTACTTTCTCTTGACAAAGAAAAAGCATCAATCAACATCTGAATCTTTAGCTGGATGGGACTTTTCTTTTTTCTTATTATGCAAATTGATTACTATTTTCTGAGAAAATTGTCAGTGGTTGTAGGTAGACTGAGGGATGTGTAGGGATAGGCTAGTGCTGTAGTTACAGTGGAAGATGTTAAGTGTCTTGTTAGATATAAACTTGTGGACTGAAAGTAGAGCAATATACTCGTGAACAAAACAAACAAACAAAAAGGCAATTGAAAATTGTGTAACAATTTAAACTGTAAGATCTAAAGTAGGGTTTCCAGAGCTGTGCCAATAGCACCAGGAGCTTACAGACACTTTAAAAGACCTAGAAATTAATGTGGAAACCAACCGTTACATTAGTCTTTCAGTCATCAGACCTTAAAATATTTTTGAATGTTCAAAGAGTAAAAACCAGCACAAATGAGCAGTGGTTGCTAAGGCCAATTCATCAAGAATAGAATATCTTTGTTCTTTGTATTTCTTCCTCCCTCCAACTGTGTTCAGAACATTAAAACTCCACAGGTCTTAATTGCAGAGTATTTTCAAAGTTTCTTCTTTGCTGAAACAAATATATTAGAACCTTTATATTGCATTTTCTTTGTCTTTTTTTCTGTCCATTATTTGAAAATAGAGACTATGTATTATCAAGATATCAAAAGGAGATCCAAATAAAAAAAAATCAAGCAAGTCATACACTAACAGTGTTCTCAATAATAAAATTTCATCAGCAAACAAACTGAAAAAAAAAAAAAACAATTTCTCAGCAAGCCAGGGTCTGGATCTCAATTCTGGAAAAAAAAAAAAAAAAACGTTAGTAATGTTTTTAGAGGTAATTGTGATAGTTATTTTCTAGAGGACAGTTCAGTTTGCTATTGATTTTTCAGGTTCCTCTGATGGTATTTTCAAATGCCTGTGTAGCCTGTCATATTATCTCTATTATGGCTTATCCTGATAGAGATATCTAAGTATATCAATCATAAAGGATTTATTAAGCACTGTCTGTGTACCTAGTGTTCTTAGTAAGTATAGAAGTTAAATATACAGGTTTAGCTACAAAAGTATGAACCAGTAATTTATCATGATGAGTTATATATAAAACATGTGAAAACAAATGTTAAGCCTATTACCTGATGAGCATATGATCCTCTTAGCTTCTTAGAAACTAAAAAATATTACTGATAAATTTGACTGATAAATATGTTGCCCAATGTTTGGTCTTATATTTACATTCATTAAATTAAACTTTCAGTCATAATGCTCTTTAGTTTATTTTAATGCTAATTTTGTTTTGGGAGGATTGGAGAGGCTCACTCTGCAGTTCTAAGGGTTTCTGCCTTGCACTGTACTAAGAGATCACATTTGGTGGGTTCAATGGACCACATGGAATGCAGAGATCAAAGTGTGTTTGGATGTATGCAAGGCAAGGACATTACCTGTCGTAATAGTACTCTAGTTCCTAATCTTGGATTTTAACACATGAATGTTTGTTTTCCTGATTTGTTAAATAAGTTGACAATAGTTTTTATGATAAAATTATAATGCAATATTTTATTTAAGGCACAAGCAAGTGCTTTTCTGTTTTTTAGTGTCTATAGTGGGAAATTTGAGAGTGCCTAGAGTTAGTGTTTGTGCATAGATTAAGACGCTTCTCTGGCATACATTTGACCCTAGTTTGATCACCAGCACTGTGTTGTCCATCAAACAACAATAGTACTGACTACTAGAATCACTGTGCCATGTTTTCCCTCAAGGCACTTCTGGGCTTGATTAAACTATCCCCACCCTAAATACATCTAACAGAATGTTATATAAATTCATTTCTGTTTCAGATCATGTGGTTTGGAAATATGATATATGGGTAGCAATACAATGAGTAGAATAAAACTAGAATCTTACGATCTCCAAACCTCTTATCTCAATGTTTTAACTACTCTTAATCAAAGTGAATTTTTAATTTCTCATCAGTCTAAGTGGGATTATGCAATATTCTGTTATTTTTTATTTTCTAAAATTATTCTATTGAAATAATTGTCATTTACAAAGATCCTTTTAGTTGAGTTTCAGACATACAACATATTCGGGCCAATCCTACCACTAGTGTCCATCTCCCTCCACTCATGTTTCCATTTCACCACTTCTGTCTCCAGCCTGCCAGCATAATAATAGGTGCATTTTTTTTTATTTTGGGCAAAGTGAATTACAAATCTTTCACAGTAGTATTTAAGGTACATAGTAGTAATGAATGAGGGGCATTTCCACCACCAATTGTCCTCCCTCCACTCCTGTTCCCAGCATGCATCCCTCTTCTACTCTACTCTAGTGCAGCTGTTCCCCACATGTACA